>JACDJE010000108.1:274725-374789 GCA_016647715.1 Pavo muticus | reverse complement strand
CGGGGCGGGGGTGCGCGCTGCCGGGCGGGGCCCTGCGGGGCTGCGGGCTGTGCGGGGCCGCGCCGCGGTGGAGGCAGCGCGTCACGGGGGGTGTATGGGCAGAACGGCGGGAGGCGGTTCGTACCGTGTGAAACGTCTTCCGCGAAAGCGACAAAGTAACGAACTTATATCGCTGGATCTGTTTTTTGCTGCAAAACGAAGTGAAACCTGTTAAACTCCAACCAAACCGTAAATGCGTGTGAGCAGAGCGTTTTCCTGCTCGCATGGCTCCTGTCTGGTGAGGTTCCTGGCTGCAAGAGGCTGAGAAAGCAATTGAAACCCAACTAATTAACATCATACTCATCTGTAAATAACTGCTATGCCTACAGCAATCTGAATGTGATGTTCCTTATAAATTAGTTAGAAACTACTTCTTAGGGTCAGTCTAGCACTAAGCTTACCTGTTGGATTTCAGTATAAGCACTGGAATTGTGCTGGGGAAGGAGTTGTGTTTGCTGCTTCTCAGTACTCTCCGCCCTGTGTTGCCATTGACCCAGAGGCGTCCTTTCTCTCTTCTGCGGGGTGCCAGAGCTCAGGGCAGCAGCGCAGGGCAGCTGAACAAGGCGTGGTTGTGCAGTTCCACGGGGTTTTTTTCCCCCCTGGTAGAAACAAAAATCCCAGTGTAGGCCGAGCATAATTGGTGTCACAGCAAACCTCTGCAGATGGCAGAGGGCTGTAAGCGTCACTGGATGGCCTTGCTGCTGTCTCTGTAATTGAATTTGGTGGATTAACCTTCAAGTTACTTGTGTGTGGCTTTGTATTTTTCAATGAGACTTGGAGTCCGTGAGCAGACAGCTGTTAGGAAGATGAACTTAGCTCGTGTGGCAAATTTGTTCTGCCTGCTCTTACTGTGCAAGGCTTTGAGCAGTATGAACACGAGCTACTGAGTGCTTCATCATCTGGCAGAGGCTTCTCATAATGCTGTAATTAATTGATGGTGGGCAGCGTGACTGCAGGCAAACTTTTTGGTTGCGTTGATTTTTAACATGACTAAAATAGCTTTTTTTTATTGTCAGTTTTTAAAGTTAATTAATGTCTGTGGTAGTGCTGTAAAGAAATGTGGTGCATCGAGTTTGGGCGGGGAAAAAGTTCTGCCTGTTTCCTCCGCTGGGTTGGAGAGCTCAGTACAGACCGTGTGCTACTCAGCGATTCACTCAGCAAAGCAGTTCTTTTCTGTCCCTTGCTTTGTAAGCTACTCCTTTTCTAAATGCATTTACTGCTCTTCATACTGGAAATGAAAGTGTGTGATCCTACCCAAGTCTTATGTGTAAACAAAACACAGGATTTAGTGGGCTTTCCTTCCTCTGTAGTTAGAAGCACAGACCTCTTGGGATCCCATCTAGATACCAGTGCTCAGTTTTGGTATCTGTTAATTGTCTTCTGCTGGGATTTTTAAATGTTTATGGTGTTTCTCTGCTGTTGCTTCAGAATGGAGGCATTATGGGCGTTCTGGTGAACGCGTAATGTTTGGCTTAGATAAGGCTAAAGCTTCAGGGAGACAATGCCAGTTAAAGATTTGCTTGTCTGACATAAAACTTAGGCGCTGATTTATGTACCCCGTGGAGATCCACTGGGAACAAAACGGAGCTGTGGATGTACCTGTGCAGCCTGTAACATCCTTGAGCGGGCAGGCGATTCCCGATACTTAAGCCTTGTTTGCTGTTAGGGCTCTGACTGATAAGTTTTTAGAGCTCTCATTTGGCTGAAAAACACAGTTTGTATGCTGGTTGTGCAATCTCGTTTTGCCCTTGTTTTCCTCTTCACTGTGAGGATTGTTAGGGGAAAATAAATAGCAACTGTTGCTTGTGCTTGTTGAAGATGCAGAGCAGTAGAGCGTGCAGGACGGGTGAGGAGCACTGCGCTTGGGTAACAACCACAGGAGCTGCTGACAGACACCTGTGAGAAGCACTGCGAGAAGTTATTTTTAGCAGCTGTTGTTTCACTCTGAAAAGGCAGCTGTTAAGTGGTATGAAATCTCAAGTGATCTCGAGTAACGATAGGGGAAGTTCTGTGCTTTGGAGAAATGATTATTAGATGCCAGAGAAATGGTCCACCTCATGCCCTTTTGGATGTGGTTCTCATTGTAAAAGTATTGCAAGAAGGAGAGAGATGAATTAAGAGTCTGTGTTTGGAATTCTGCTCGCCTTGAGGCCTTGCTGGCTAAAGCTGTGCTGCTTGATCTGAGAACTTGTCAAGAGGAAGGGGGGTGATGGGCTCCTTACCAAGGGCGAGGTTCTGAGCACCTCGGCTCTCCAGTGCCACCTGCGGAGAGCACAGCTACTCCAAGTGTAGGAACTTCTGTTATTGCACTTCTAAAGGTTAAATAAAAAATTGGGTAGTACTGGAAATGCTGAGTGGCATACTGGGGAGATGGGTGTCACAGTGAGAGAAGCGGCATGTATCGAAACCTCTGCTGTAGCAAAAAGATGGCACTTTCTGTCCAAGGATAGTGCTGGTGATGTCCCATCCACTGCCTGATGTGAGTGGAGACCTGGGCTGTGCAGCACGCCTGGGGTTGAGCTGGTTCACACAGCTGAGAGAGAAAGGAATGATGTTGTCAGAGGCTTTCAGAAGGCCGCCACCTGTTTGCAGATATCAGCATTTCTGGAATTAAAACAGCAATTACTTCAGCTGGCCTCTGCCTCCATTCCTGTGGCTGCAAACAGCAACTAAATTCACACAATTGGGTTTTAGTCACAGCAGAGGAGGAGAGTGGAGCATCTGTGTGGCTCTGGTGCCTGCAGGATGGAGGAGATGCTGGCACAGGTCCTCTTATGGCGTTCTGAGCGCGTCACGTACGTGTCTGCCAGCAGCAATAACGTGGAGAGCTCTGCAGATCTGCTTGGTGTAAGAAATGATGGCATGCCTTGTTTCCAGGAATACACACATGTGGTTTTACAAAGGCTGGTTCCTGGAGGGTGTTGGGAAGCAATTCACTGCTGTGTTTGTAAGTCCTTCACTTACTTTAAGTCGTTAAAATGCTGGATTTCTGTTGGTCGTGTTTTTAATCACAGTCAAATGTTGCCAGTTTCATTTGATGCAGTCGTGGGTGGACAGAGCTGTGATTAAGGAGTTGCTCGAAATTTTGTTATGACTAAGTTTGGGTTGGAAGTATCTCAGTGGCTTAGTCTTTATGTGCAAGGATTTATACTTTGCCAAACAAGTGCAGTTCTTTCTGAGTTCCTTATCACAGAAGTTGGTCAGCTTAGAGGAGAGCTGTAAGTACGCAGAGGTTGCGCGTCACTGCGGAGATGGGCACTGGAGTTCATTTTGAAGATCGGTAACTGTAGTATCCGATCTGTGGGGCAGTGAGCCAGAAGGCAAGGGAAGCAGGAAGCCTGGAATGGAGCAAGCCTGAAACAGGGTTGTTGAACGTGTTTTTTCTTGTTTAAGTGACTGCCTGATTGTGCTGCAGATACACGCTGCAGGCAGGCACTTCTGAGCATGGAATGAAACCTGTCACCACCTCCCTGCGCTGCTCTATTAGCCAGAGCAGACTCACCGGTTTTGGAGCAGGGTGAGCAAAGAAGGCTGAGCACAGAGACAGGTTCTTGGGCCTCTGCTGAAAATGTTCAGTTCCACATGAATTTGTTAGAAGCTTGTGTTGTGTGCAGTGAACCCGCTGGAAGGTGAAGCATCAGACCAGGCAGGTTCTGGAGGCACATGAGCACGTAGCTCCGAGCCTCAGGAAGCTTCCTAAGGAGTGTGCTCCTGGCTGCTCTGTGTTTGAGGGTTTCCACATTTGTCCTTCATCGGTTGGACCGGCAGAGCCTGCTTTATGGCTTGCTGACAGCAGCCAGCAGCACGCTGTGGCTGATGAAGCAGCCCAAGGATGTGAGCGGCAGGTTGTCCTTAGGGGGAGTGCGCAGCTTCCCCTCTGTGTACTGGCTTGTTAGCGGTCAGCCGAGTTCCCCTGCAAGGGGGACAGCACGGGATCTCCTCTGCTGGCAGCTGTTAAGCCAGCTTAGCTGTGTGGCACGCTGCTCCTGGATTTCTCCCACAGGAGTCTTTGTGTGGTAAATCTCTGTGCTGCTCTGTGTGAGCGTGTCAAGCGTGTTGCTACAGGAAAATGGCCACAGGTCGTACTTTGCTAGAGCAGAGGAACATTCTGGCGTTCAGTTCTTCCAGCTCGGTACAGGAGGGTGAATGCTGGAAGAAAAAGAGGAATGTCAGATCGTGTTTCCTTAGAGCAGGTGTGAAAAGCAGTGCAGGAAACTGCCACTGTGTGCTGTGATTAGAGGGCAGCAGGTGGGACGTTCTGCTCAGGAACAAAAGCACAATTAAGAAATAGGCATGGAGGGTAAGATCTGTGGCATTACTGTGCACGGTGAAGCAGCTCCTCTTTCATGGCTTAAATGTGTGTGGTGCTGTTGTCAGGGGTTGCCATGGCCTTCCTGGGCTAACTGGCACTGAGCTGCTCCTGTAACGCTCCGTACAGGTCCAGCTGTGACAAAGGTACTTAACCTGCCTTAGACTGTGAGTCACTAGGTAAGGCTGATGGGTTGACATTGAGTGTTAAATGATTTTAAGTAGTGTTTTGAAGTTGATCTTGGTATCTGAAGTAGCAATTCACGGTTCTCCAGAAAGAAAAGAAATGCTATGATTCAAATGTAAAACAGTTGCTAAAATTCAGATAGGAACGCCTCGGCTGTTTGCAGCAGGGGAGCTATGAGCCCATGACTAATGCTCATGTCTGTGAGTTGTCTTTGTCTTCTGCAAAAGCAAAGGATTACAGGGTATTTTTAGCAGTAGCATTTGGTTTCTGGTAATATTTTTGTTGTTAATACTAGCTGTGGTTCTAGACTAAAGCTTTCATGGGTTCCTTCAGCTTGTGGTAGACTCGAATCAGGAGGCTTGAGAGTCCAACCTGCTGCTAGCAGCAAGCTTTGTCGGTACATACAGTAAGGTTGGGAAGTTCCTACTTGCTTGCTTTGAGTGCGTAGAGAGAAAGTTGTCTGCGAGGCGGTGCCGGTTTCCTTGTGCAGGAGCATCTGAGAAGGGCAGTCGGGTGGGCTGTGGGGCGGTTTGGGTGCTGCCCTCTGCGAGGAACTGTGCGCTGTGACCTGGAATCCCTCGCACCACCAGAGGTCTGTGCTTGAGGTGAGAAGCCAGCATAGGAGCCAAGCTGCAGCCCATTAAAAAAAACACCGATTTTAAGCATTCTGATCCTTCAGTTGTAACTGAAACAAAAGTTCAGTTATGCCCCTCCTTTGATGAATGAGCGTAGATGAGATGTGAGGGTGGGAGGAAAGCAAAGCGCTTGCTGCCGGCGTTGTGGCAGAAGGCTGGGACGGGAGCTCACGGTGCTCCTGCTGGGTCGGGGCCGTTCGGAGCCACGTCTGTGGGTCAGGGTTTGGTGCTGGGAGCTCTTTCTGCAGTGCTGGAATGCAGTTTATCTGTAAGGCGGCCAGTGAAGTGCTTGGGTGGTTGGTGGATGCGTGCCGGGAGTCGCTTTGCAGTAGCAGTAAACACTGTGGGGATTGCCATTTGTATTGCTCTCACGTAGGCAAAAATAGTGATATGCTGAGAATTCATACGTTTCAAGCTTTCTTCTAACTTATGTGAAATAAAACTAAAGGTAATAGAATGGATGTTTATATTAGCTGTGCTTCCACTAGCGCTAACCTTAAGGCTACAGCCTCTTACTTGTTTTTGTGTGCAATAGTTTCTGCTGGCACTCTGAATTGTTCCTTAGGTGACTGGGTGTAATTAGTTTTCTTCCCCCAGAGGAATATTATTGCTTGCTATTTAAGACGAATGTTCTTTACATGTAAACTTTCTCTTTTTTGCAGTGCTGTAGGTAAAACATGCCTACTCATCAGTTACACAACCAATGCGTTTCCTGGGGAATACATACCCACGGTGTAAGTACTTAAGTTCTAAAAGCATTTCTGTCAACACGATGGTGCTCACTGCTGGTCAGCTTCCTCGCTGAGCCGCCTGAACTGCCTGCACGCACCTCCCAGTGCCACCATAACATCTGGTTGAGCGTGTGTGCGTGCGGCAGGGGAGGTGTGCCGGGCTGCCGTCAGCGCGGTGTGGCAGCACTTGCTGCAGTGCGTGGCTTTGGCTCTCCCTGAGCACAAGGCCGCGTCGACTGGGACGGGTATTACTGCCATTGTGACAGTTGCCATTCATTTTTACGATAACGTGTCACTTCTGTACTAAGTAGCAGGGTCAAACAGCTTGTAAGCCAATTATTTCTATGCTTTATGTGAGTACAGATGAGGTTTTTCTGTTCCTTCCCCTTTCTTGTATGTGTCAGTGCCAGTCCTGTGCTGAGCTGGCCACAGCTCAGTGGCTCCTCGGGCATCGTTATGGGAACTCATCTATTTTGGTGCTTCCCTCTTTCTTGCGTGGAAGAACGTGCTGGTATCAGTATTAGCACAGTTCCCTTTGTGAGGCCTGCTGGGTGGCATTTCGTACACAAGCAGCTTCCCTGCCCTCAACAGATGTCTCTGTAAAGTGTATTTATCTCACTTGTTCTCTGTAAGTATTGATGAGAGATTTCAGATGACTTTAGTAACTCTAAGGCCTTCTTGTCTTAATTACTCCTGTTTCCTTTTCTTAAGTCTTAAACTTAGGTTTTCGTGTTCTGTTATGCATGTGTGCCTGCCCTGAAACTTTAAATTGTGTCTACAGCAGTGATAAAAACCACACTCCTACTGGCTCCTGGTTATCAACTTTAATATTTCGTAGAGGATTGTTGGGGTGGTTTTTGATGAGCAGGATTGTGGGGGGTGTTAGTTGCATTGTGTTGGTGTGTGTTTGTGGTGCCTTGCCTGCTGTTGTCTGTAGGGATTCCCTGGTTGCTGCTTCTGCATCTGCTATTCTATATGTCAGGGAGCGGGGCAGGTGCAGTCACTGCTCAGTGTTTCACTTAGACCAGCAGTGCTTGCTACGTGCATCACCTGCTTGGCTGTATCTCCTGGGGTTCACAGTACTTCTCTCACAAGAACAGCAGAAGTGATGACTTCTGCTCAGACTGGGCCAAGTCTGTTCTGTTACTTCTTCCTTTTACCAGATACCAGACTCGGTATTTAAAGTATTTAAAAGCTTTTTCTGGGGAGCAGAAGGATGCAATAAGTATTCTCTCTTATAGCTTTCCTAATTAGGACTCTGCAGGAAGAAATGCTCAGGTGCCCAATTTTACTGCAAGCAAATGCAGCTAGCTTTTACTTTTTGTTTTTCAGCTTTGACAACTACTCTGCTAATGTAATGGTTGATGGCAAACCCGTCAATCTGGGCCTGTGGGATACAGCTGGTCAAGAGGACTATGACAGACTACGCCCGCTCTCCTACCCCCAAACAGTAAGTACTGGTGTGAAGCCTAAGAAGGCAGACGGCTTTAAGCTGTTCTGGAGATGTTACATCTGCAGCTGTATTTCTTACTTAAGGTACTTGTTGTGTAGCTTGCTGTAGCAAGAATCTTTGATGTGTGTACAGCTGTATAAATGCTAACAGGTACACCCTTGGGTGTTTGTGTGCACTGATGCGTGTTGGCTTTATGTAGTTGCAGTCTCAGAATTAACCAGAGCTCTTGATTAAAAGAGGGGGAAAAAAAAAAAAAAGGGGGCAGGGATAGGAACAAAAAGCCCTGAGTAGAGCAGTCCCATCAGGGAGCCCATTGATACTAAAGTTAGCATGGCTGCCAGAAGTGGGGTTTGTTTTGTTTCCAGGCATGATGCTTGGCTGCAACCTGACGCTGTCACTGCTAAGCACTTGATGTTGTTTAGCCTCTGTGCAGACGTACTAAATGTGAAAGAGGCAGTCCTGAATGAAGATCTTAGTGGTACTGACAGAGGCTGGGTTGTGGTTTTCAGATCTGCTTAACCCCATGGCTACTTTCTTACTTGCTGCAGTCCCCGCTGTAACATCGATACAGACGTTTCTGTTTGCAGTGCTTGCAGCTGGTTGAGTCCTGTCTGCGCGCTGGTCTTTTACAAAGAGAACACTGAATAATCTGCTCTTTCTTTCCAGTGTGACTTCAGCTGCAGTTGGTCTTTGCAGAGGTTGGTTTTCTGGTCGGTTTAGAGCAGTTATGTTCATCTGTTGCTGGCATCCTTTCAGTACAGAAAGGTGGTAACTTGCAGGTGTTATCGGCATTGATTACTGCTGTTGTCAGCTGTCGCTGACAGTTAACAATTCAGTGTTAATAATGTTAAATGCAGATCTGTTCTAGTTATTCTGCAGCATAACTGCTCTCCCAAATAATGAGAATCTTGTTTAATAAGCTCTGTAATTCCTTTTTTAGTAAGCTTGTATTAATTCACAGTTTCCCTTAATTCACTGCTCACTAACTCATAGATGTAGGCTTTCCCTTTGGCCCCTAGATGGACGTGAGCCTGCCAGCTGTAGGCACTTCTGACTGAGATGTCAGAACTGGCTGCCCTTCCTCATCAGAGAATAAATGGAAACTTTCACTAAGATTTAAACGTATTTTGGATACTTAGGAGAACTTCAGGTTTGCTTCAAATCTTCAATAAAAAATTATTGCAGGGTAGAAAAAATTGTCTTGAAAGATTACTCAATAATCTGAAAAGCTGATGGCAAAGGAGGATGTTCCTCCCCAGTGCACACGCGTGTTGTCAGCCTGCTGAAATAGCTGTGGCTTTCTAACAGCCTGCTAAAGAATTCCATGGCAATCTAAACATCCTTCATGGAAATCTCTTCTGTACACGCACGTCTAACTGATAAGCAAAGGTCTGCAGCGCTGTCACTGCTCAGCTTGTACGCTTTCTTACAGCAAGAAGTTAAGTGGAAGGGTAGGGTGTTGGGTTTGAACTTCTCGTGGTGCAGTCTTCAGCTCCTGGAGCTGCAGTAAGGCAGCAGTCAGCAGCACTTGAAGGCCAAAACCCCCACAACTCATTTAAACAAGCAGCAGAGATGGCTAACCTTGCTTCTTTTCAAGAGAAGAAACCAAAAGGCAATTAATGAAGAGGATTTTTTATGGTTCTTGTTCTTCCAAGTCACGTTTGACAGTGCAGACCAACACAGGTGTGTGGAAGCCTGGCAGCCAGGTTTGGGTGCAGGTTGTGCTGAATTGCAGGGCAGAGACAGAAAGGCACGTTGTAAATAGAATACTTGCGAGCACCAATTGCTGGTGAAGAGAACAGTTTCCCTGACATCCGTTTTGGAGTAACGTTCTCTCCTACTGTTATTAGGTTGGAGGAACCAATGGTAAGAATGTATCTTCCAGTCTGACAGATCAACCTATTGCCGTATGTAACTCCATGAGTAAACTTCAGTTCCAAGTTCTGTCATCTCGTCTTGCTTATGACAGTGATAAATTGGCCCCTATTTTTTAACAAACTACTTCTCTTGGAACTAATTCGTAGATCTGAGAACTCCACGACTGCATCTCTTTGCGACTTGCTGAGACTAAAGCATTTCTCACAAATAAAAAGCACTTGTTCCTGCTTACTGAGATTGGTAGCGTGCGAGACACCTGAAAGCTTGAAATAAGTCCTCAGGGTCACACCAATGTTTGATCTCTGGAGATAGTAAAGGAGAGAGTCTGCATAGTGTGCAGAGCTTCGATCAGCACAAACCCGCAGAATTGGAACACGGAAGTAGTGGCCATAGTATCACATCATTGATGTTGTTTCTTTCTTTTTCTGGGTTGCTGCTCTGGAAACTTGTTGGGGTGATGCATGAGCAACTGGGTTGCAAGTGCTTAGCAATGCAGATGTCAGATGCTGACCTAACAAAAAATGCCTTGAAATGCAGCACAATCAACTAACATTCTGAAATGCCTAATTAATTCTTTAACACGTTTGATGCTGGAGTAAGTAAGTATTGGCGCAGGGGAAGGCTGGGGAGAGTTGGGCCTGTCTGAGATGTGTTCATTGGATGTGGGGTCATGCAGCAGAACTGACCTCATCTGTGGTTATTTGGAGTGCTTGTAGATGGCTGTAACGGACCTCGTTGCTTTTTGTTTCCTTAGTGTAGTGTACAGCAGTTAGCAGAAGCATCTGCTGTGCGATCGTTTCACACCATCTTATTTCTCATCTTTGCTTTCAAGTGGAAGGCAAGATGTGTAAGTTCCCTACAGGAGCCCACTACAGGAGCCCACTTTTGTCTCTGCTTTCTCATAGTTTGGAAATGGAAGGAAGGAGGCAGTGTGATTGATGTGAGGCTTTTAATACTCTTCTCAATCCTAGTTTTGTTACAGAGAAGTTGTTCAGTTTTTTATAGTAGGAACTATATGCCTATTTTTCTGCCTTTGGCATGGAAGTAACAGTTGTGGAAGCTGGTGTTGTGACCTTGTTTTTGCACTCACAGCTATACACTGCCATTGCAGTTTCAGATTACTTTGGAGTACATTAAGAGTATGTTCTTTTTCAGAAATGGGTGCTGCGGGTAATACTTTGTAACAGCCTGTGCTGAGGAGTGAGTTAGGTGTCTTTTAAGGGTTACGTTGCGTAGAGGTCAGTAAGAGCACCCATCCCGGTTCAGCAGCCAGTCTCTTGCCTCTTCACTGCTGTGTTTGTCAGGGAGCTCAAGTGTTTCTAAATGTCATTAAGAGAAGGAACGTTCAGGGCAATAAACCTGAGTGCAATGATGTTAGTTTGGTTGTTGGCTACTGCAATAGCTGATTATAAACTTGATTACAGTCTACTTGTTTCCCTCCCCACACACCTCTCTGCCTCTGCTTGTAGCAGTCTGGGAATGGATTTCCCATGGGGAAAGCCGCCTGTGATTGTTGCATCCAGCTGTGTCCGACCTGGCCTTGCGAGCTGTGGTACAGATGGTGGGGGTGCTCATCTCTTCAGTGGTGCAGTTTTTCCAGAGGTTGATCTGCCAGGCTAACCTTTGTCCACCTTGTTTTTTAGGATGTCTTCTTAATCTGCTTTTCCCTCGTGAGCCCTGCTTCCTTTGAAAATGTCCGTGCTAAGGTAAATATAAGCTGGCATCATTTCATTTAAACACCTTGTTAATTTTACAGTGGTTTGAAGGAAAAACAAATGCATGTAACAGTTAGGCTGGCAGCACTGTTCTGTCAGTCAGCCACCATTCAGGTACCTGCTCTGCTGCTGGTACATCTCTCCATGCCCTTTGGACACCTGAGCCTATGGCAGCATGGTCACAAAGGAGGGGTGGTTGCCATGGGTGGGGGAAGTGCAGATCAGGGTTTTTCCAGCACAGAGAAAAGAGACAGCCTTAACAGGATCATTTCTAAGTGTATGGAAATACCTGTTGGCAGGAATAAAGAATTGTTTTGCAATTGTATGCTTTGTCTAAATTCCATCTTAAAGAGCTCTTATGTTCTCCCCTTTTGTTCTGTGACACCTGAAAGTGTCAGGAAAGGCTCTGAGCTTCACGGTTGTACAGTTTGAGAACCTGCACAGTGACACTTCTTGCTTTCTCTGCAGTGGTATCCTGAGGTGCGGCACCATTGCCCCAACACTCCCATCATTTTAGTGGGTACCAAACTCGATCTCAGAGATGATAAAGACACTATTGAAAAACTGAAGGAGAAGAAGCTGACTCCTATCACCTACCCCCAGGGCCTTGCCATGGCAAAAGAGATAGGTATGGCTGCGGTGGGGCTGCTGTGGGCTTAGGTCTAACTTCTGTTTGTGGAAGATAGTGCAGCATAATTAACAAAAGTGCCAGGCTTTTGCTGTGGGGTAGCTACAGCAGCAGTGCTTTCTCTAACCGTGGAGGACTGCTTTGTAACTGCCCTGTTGCTTCCCACAGGTGCAGTGAAATACCTAGAATGCTCAGCACTTACACAGCGAGGCCTCAAGACAGTGTTTGACGAAGCTATCCGAGCGGTTCTGTGCCCCCCGCCTGTAAAGAAGAGGAAGAGAAAATGTCTGCTGCTGTAAAGTCGCCCTCCCCCACCCCTCCCAACCCTGTGCTTTGCTCAGAACAATGGAGCATTCACATTCAATGCCAAGTTTGTCTATTATAAATTAGTTCTCTTCCATAAATTTTTGAACCAATCAACAATTCCATGGTTTCATTTGTTTGAAGTATGAAAGTTCCTTTTCATTCTACTAAAAGCAAAATCCTAAAAGACAAACCTATATAAAGCCTTATTTTTAAAATCTTATTCTTGCTCAATTACTTAAGTAAGTGTTGCCAAACTGTCTGCTGAACTAAGGCGTGTTGTGCTAGGAACGAACACTACGCACTAAACTGTTTTATAAAGATTCTTCTTGAAGATGACTCTAATTTCTGTTAGGAAATGCAAAAACACTTTCTAGTTTTTCACAGTAACAGTACCGTAAATCAGCAAAACACTGCAGTCCAGCGTTCTATAATGAAATGTTCTCTCAACCCAGGTCGTTACATAGCGTTGTATATTGAACCCAAGTCACTGGCAATGACTGACAGCCTCGAGTCACAGTGTAAAATGCTTTACCGTTGGTAAGGGCTTGGTTGCAATCTAGTTCTTGCTGCTGTGATTTAATTGAAGTGTATTTAGTCCCTTCGACAGCATTGTGTTGTGATGAAACATTGGCTTGGATCAACCTATAGTGCCAGACAGTATTTCGACACTGTACAGATCAATTCACACTACACTGCCAGGGTAGTTGAAATTGAGTCAACTCTACTGAAGGTTAAAATTGGTGACTGCAGTAGTGGAAGAGAGGTTGGTGTTCATAGGTGAATTCCTTTGACGTTCATGTAGGGCATTCATTTAGCTAGTTTTGAAGTCATTCCCACACGTTGTGTAGTAAATGCTTTTCTTGTAGAATCTCTTCTTACTGAGCAATAGAGCTTGTATTTTAAAACCTTTCTGCTGATAGAGTTCCTTTTTTTAGTAGAGTAGAATGATCAAGCATAGCCTTCTGTTCCTGTTATTTCCAACCCAGTAAGTTATGCTTTCTGAGGAGCTTTTAGTCTATTAACTAGGTGTACAAATCATGTGAAGCAGCTTTACACATCTTAGTAATTTTTATATTTTAGACCTCTATAATCTATGAACCTTCTCAGATGTCACTATTTGCCAGATATCCCCAACACTGTAACATTACTAATGCAGACAAGTGTTCTTTGTCACCTCCATGTCCATGTGCAGCATAGATTGAGTAATGGTAACTTGGGTCTGTGAGGTTCTGTAAACTAGTGCTAATGTTCTGTACATCCTCAGCTGGCAGGAATAGTGTTGAACTACACCCTTTCGACCACTAAAGCAAAACTTAAAGTTGCAGAATTGTGAAGTTTTTACATTGATCTTTTGCTAATGCAATTAGCAGTATGTTTTGCATGTATGACTTAATAAATCCTTGAATCACACGTGGTAGTGTTGACTTTTTGAGCGAGCTTTCCCCTGCGTGTAGCGCTACGCACAAGCAGCAACTTGGGCTGTGTGAGTGCCTGTGGCTGTTCAGCACGAACAGACTGAGGACCTTCAGTGATGCTCGAATCTTACAAACATCTTACAAACCGGAATTGAACGCAGCACTTACCCCTGCTTCTTCAGCAGCCCTGCAGGACCATTTGAGTTGCTGCCTGTCCCACAGCGTTTTAAAGACTGTGAGAACCAGGGGGAAAACGCACAAACAGGAGTTACTCAGCTTACTACGTGTAAACAAAAGTTGATTTTTTTTCCTCTAAAACTTGGGGTGTTTTTGAAAGCTTGTAAAAGGGGGCTCCACTCCAGTGAGCAGCTAACGCTCTGGGATTTCAGCCATTTACATTTACCTGCAGTCACATACCTTCGTGCCTCTGGGTGCTCCAGCTCAGCAAGGAAGGAAGCAGCAGCCCTGCCCCAGCAGGGGGAACTCAGCTCCCTGCACAACCAGCTGTCAGCCATTACTTTTTGTCTCATGCCCAGAAAACTCGAAGATAGGAAACAAGTTCTTCAGAGCACGTTTTATTTTTTCTTCCCCATTAAGCATCACAGCAAGAACATCACATGGCTGTTCTCAACCATGTCACATGGTTACTTACTTCTTGTAATTTCTTTTAATAAGAAAGAAATGCTCTTGACTTAAACAAAAAGTTGTTCAAGTACTTACACACTAGGAACAAGCCACACTCTTTTAAAACCAGTTTCACTGTACAAATATATATGTTTTCTGCAGAATTACAAATTGCTGTTTTCAATTAAGCTAGTGACTACCATGATGAAGGTGAAGCATGAACAGCTGTTCTCCTCATTAAATAGTTAAAGTATCAGTTCAGTTTAAAATTAATAAAAAGTAGTCCCATGGGTCAACAAATACAAAAGCCAGGTAGATTAAGAATATTGCACATGTAAACCCAAGCAGCACTTGCACATGACTCCCACCACCTCCACCAGGGATGCTACACACCCTTAAAGATAAAACAGTGCAACCAGAACTGCCTGATTAAAAACAAAACAAAGAACCGACGCAGCGGTAGGGCTGCCCTCACACCCCCACGTGCCAGGCCGTCCCTGACCGCAGGCAGTCCCTCACTCACCTCCTGCCGCTCAGCTGCAGCCACCTCGTGCACTGCAGCTGCTTTCATTACAGCACCTTTAGCAGGCAGCCCGTGCTCCGCAGCAGCAGGGTGCAGGACACCGTGAGCAGTGGAACGAAGTGACTTGGAAGCACAACTGGATTGTTTTTTAACCTGCCTGACAGGGCTCTGCACTGACAAGCTGGCCTCACACCCTCACCTCAGTCAAGTGTTCAGTTGAAGGCTCAGCTCTGGTGACAGCCTGCAGCAGCTTGGCTAGCACTTGTATACTGTTCCACTTTTGGAAAAGCTCAAGCTTCAGCATCAATGCAGAATATGTGCTTCACCCATCATAATGTTGCTTGAGATCACTGCAGAGACAAGGGCACCAGAACCTCTTGTTCGTTACACACAAGACGAGAAAAGTACTGAAATCCACTCCATGAAAGTGGAATGTATCCTGAATACCTCAAAGCTGCATTTTTCACTTTTGTTCAAAGCACTTCTGAGCTACGTGCCACACTCTGTTCAATTACTTTGTTTGACAAGAAATACAAGATCCGTGTTCTTGAGACAAACTGTTGAGAGCATTGAGCACAACGTCGGGCATGTGGTCTGTTATCATCTTGGGACTTATTAAAATGCTGCTGAAGACTGTTTCATTCGACCAGTTTGCAGAGTATTTGATGTCTGAGGAGCACAGCCTAAAAAACACAAACACAGAGACTCCATACAACGTGGAGCCACCGCAGCCGGGGAAGTGGGGAAGGCGCCTTCCAAGGAGCGATCCTGCTGCCCCTAGCAGGCAGGTGGAAATGCTGCCACTGGAAGCCCCCAGGGCAGAGCTACACCAAACTGTATGGTTCCCATAATCCTGCTCACAAACACAGGACACCTGAGCAACGGGGGAGGACAAACAACGCACATTCACGTGAGAGTAACATCACAGTGCTAGCAGGAGAAGGCTGGACATCAGATATAATGCTGCGTGTACCTCGTGTAGGATTTTTATCCTACAGAACAGCACAGGATGGAATGGAGGGCATTCTGTGGTAGTCTAATCAAGGAAAACAAAACATTAACTGCTGTGCTTTGGAGTAAGTGGAGGAAAGTGAACTCACTGAAGTACAGCAGAACAGCAGCCATCGGGAAAACCCTCGTGGTCTGAACCGCTGAAGCATCTGATTTCTAAAACCAGTGCTCACATCTTCAAATGTTACAGACAGCGTCAAGCTTAAATAAAATACTTACTGATCTACTGAATGGGAGGGGAAAAAAGAATTCTTTTCTCCATCTCTTTCCATCTCTCTTTCACTACCTGTTGTAAATCAGAGATCTTTTTTCCTCTCTGCAGATGATCTTGTGCTTTACAGATGTTTCATTCAGAAGTAGAAATAAGAACGGGATGGCATAATCCCATTATGGTGTGTGAGGGGTGTTACAGGTATTAAAAAACAAACAAACAAACAAAACACCACCAAAACCGCCACAAAACAAAACACCAACACATCACCCTTCCCCTCAACACAACCAGACTCCACACCCCTCCAGCACTTCAAGCTTGTAGCAAGCAAGGGGCAGGAATCAAGAGGCTGAACAGCAGCCGGTTACTGGTACAAATGGACCTCTCCAGCTCAGCTGGGCAAGTACTACAGGCAGCACCTACATGGCCGTGCTGTCAGCGTCACCACTATCAGGATGCAAGACAGCAGCATCTGCAGTGCTGTGCAGGAACTGCAGCATGCCGGAGCTAAACCTGGCATCTTCACACCAGCGTGGGCACACACAGACCAACAGAGAGAAGCAGAAAGAAAGGGAGGTGCAGAAGAAGGAAAGGGAAAAAAAACCACCACAAAAACTGGACAATTGGTAGTAATCAGTGCACTGGAGATGGAGATGAGAGGCAGAACTAGAAACATACTCTTAAAGCGAGCAGCAGCTTGAAGTAGATTTTAGGAAGACAGGATGGCGGTATTGATGATTCTGCTTACCTCCTAGAGCTGGATTCTTCTACAATGTGGATAATCTTCCCAGGAAGATACAGACGAGGGTACTGCGGCGGGGAACTGAAGCGCGACTCTCCATCGAGGGCACTGTACGACGGTGACCGATGGACCATTAAGCTCTCCTCAGCTAGAAGGGGCTGCGTCAGGGCATCGTCGTTCCTCCCATCCAGCTCAGTCGGGAAGTTATCTGGGTCTCCCCCAAACACTTCGTACCAACAGCCACGCAACAAAATCTGGTACTGAATTCAGACAGAAAAACAGCTGAGCTGAGGCACAGCATCTTTTCAAGTGACTTAGTCTAGCTGCGTGCTTTGCACACACTTCACCTGAACCTGCACATAAGAGATTAAAAACGCCTTATGCACACACTTATTGTCAGAAGTTCTGTTTGATATCTCCTTACTGAATTTTCCCAACAGCAGCACATTACTTCACCAATACTGAACCCAGTCCTATAGGAATGCTAAGGAATGAACTGTTCTGTGGGTCATACTGTGCAGATTTAACTTTCTTGCACCCACAACTTCCCACTGTCTGCTGCCATCTAAGATGTCATCCAGACTCTGCATGACTCTTATTCCAGGGACTACCATGAAATCTTGTGGGGACCACAGGTTTAACTGCAGGTAATAAGAGATGGCCGCTTACAATCTTTACACCACTCCTCAAAACTGTGTTTCTAACCAACAGCACGGAGAAGAGGTAAGCAGTGAGCACTGTAAAGGTGAAATATTTACATAAATCTGAAGGGAAACATTTAAATAAAGCCACTGATTTACTTCCTGATACCAAACTGTTAGTAGTGAAAGTAAATCTATTGATTTTTCATCTTTTCTTTCTTTGTAACAGTTTCCTTTAACAGCAATACTAGCAAACAAATCAGTTCAGGTCTTGAACACTGTGCACTATTTTCTGCCAGGCCTTGTTGAATCCTGACTTCCAACAAGACAGCTTTCTAGGGTAAGAGGCTACCACAGATGTCAGTAAAAGCACTGTGTTCCAGAAATCCATGCAACTCCCATCATTAAAAGCAAAAACACCCATGCCCCATATGTCAATGCGTTAAAGCCAGGGCTTAACTCAGCTAACAATTCCACTTCTAACCACGAACAGCATTTAGTTACCTTGGGTCTGTTGCAGTTTGCCACAATTCTCACTATTCTTCTCTTTAAGTCCTCCATGTTGGGCATGCTTAACCTGTTCAAACACATACAGAACTCAGAAAAGCCTCCTATTTTATGAAATCTAACTTATAAATAAACATTCAAAGAACATTTAAAAACATTTCCATCTCACCTTGCAACAAGGTCCTTTCCAAGAATGATGGAAACAATGAAGCGTTTGGAGTACTCTGCAAGCGTTTTGCTTAAAGAAAAGACAAGCTTTAGACACACGATTAAGCTTTACTGTGATCGTTACCGCTCAGTAACAACACGGGTATGCGGCAGGAACAACTGCAGCACTTGCAGTCAGTTCCGCAGCAGGCCTCCAGGGGACAGAGCCGTGCTGCTTCTCACTGCGTGCAGCCCTCAGGCCGAGGCAGCCTGGTCAGATGAGCATCTAGTTCTGAAACATTCACACATTCCCTAAGGAAACCAGCTGTAACTCAAGGTGGAGCAAACCCAATTCTACTGGAGAGTGTATAAACAAACTTAACACAGCCAAGCAAAATTATTTAGCATATGTAGGGTGCTCCAAAAACATCTCCTATTTACTTCTATGGAAACACAGCAAACACAAAGAGCACACAACACTACTGGAGAGAGCAAACTCGCAGGTGCCAAACGCTATTGTTCAACATTTTCAACCACCATCAGCTGTGTGTTTTCACCAGTAACAAAATGCTGTGCTTATAAAAATCCACACCAGCGGAGGCGACCCACTGTCACCACTGCTGAAATGCACCACCAGCACCTCACTGTGCTGCACCCACTGCTCAGTCTCCATAAACGTTCAGCAAGCACTGATGAACGTCCATGGGTGCCACTTCTTCCACATGGAGGAATTCAGTTCCACCCCTCTGCTTCATCCACACTTCCACATCAGATGCCGTTGTGTCAGAGTGCCCCTCTGCTGCTGTCTGTCACATGGCAACAGCATGTAACGGGATGCTGGTGGGAAGGTTCAACCTCTGCTGCCATCCCACCAACAGCCACCTCTGACACTGCGGGCCAACATCATAAAATCGGAGGCATTACTTTCAGAGCAGCCATCATATCTGTCAACTGTCATCAACTTTTTTTACACTTAGAGAATCAAGTAACAGAAGTCTCATACTTACCTCAGAAGTCCTCCCGGAGGAGAAAAGGCATAGCATTTTAATGTTGGGAAGGAGTTCCTGAGCATGATCGCCAGTACAGAAGCTGTTCCACCACCCAAACTGTGACCAGCTATCACAAGTTTGTATTCCTACAGACAGAAAGAGAAGACTGAAACACAGAAAAAGATGCACAACTTTTCTGACAAACCAGGTCATGTGGAAGGTGACTTACTGGAGCAATTGTGAAAGCCTGGTTTAAAATTCCATCATTTATGAGCTTTTGATAGATGTAATTTGCAGCCTGAGTTATTCCCTGCAAGACAACAATTTAATTTAGAAGACAAAGGTATTATCTAATCTGAAGTGCAACAGACATGTGCTTAAAATCAGCACCAACACAGAACAACCCTCTTCTTGAAAGCCAACCTCCTCCCTTAGCACGCTCCTGACAGAGAGCATACCATAACCAAGTGGTCTCATGGTACATCATGGTTAGACAGCTTTCCTAGTATTCAGAAAGGACATGAAGTCAGACAACAGGTGTGCAAACTGCCAGGAGGTGTGTGAGCAACAGCCCAGCCCTGAGATAATTTGTGCAATCTCATAGGAATGCTCAGCCAGTTCAACTAAAGGATCCCAAGAATTAAGTTAGTTTTTTACTGCATGAGATGAATTCTGAACAGCCACAGCCTGCACACACCTTATGCACGAAGCCATTCTCTAGAACATCTTCCAGTGTCAGGTCTTCACAGTCTGCTGACAGATCAGTGAGAATGTCCTGCAAACAAGACAGCTTTAATCAGACACCTCTGCAAGGTTTCATGGCTCGTGCCTTACTACCTACCAGATTGGATACTGGAAGAATTCTCAGGAAGAGCGGTCAGACACAGGCTGCCCAGGGAAGCGGGGGACTCAGTCCCTGGAGGTGGTTAAGAGAAGGGTGGATGTGGTACGTAGGGACGAGGCTTACTGGGCAATATTGGTGTAGGTGGGCAGTTGGACTAAATGATCTCAGAGGTCTTTTCCAACCTTACTTATTCTATGACTCACATTCTCACAGGGACAACCACCAAGTCTGTAAGCAACCAAATACAGCCGACCATAAAACACCACCCAAACAAACACACACAGCAATCACTATTATGATTTCAGCATTTCCAAGCTACAAACACCTGTTGCAAATACACTTTCAACCACAGTACCAAAGCATTACCACTGTCCTCCCCCCACACTCTGTTCCAGAAGCAAAGGCAAATGCCCATCCAAAGCCAGGAGGGCTTAGAGCTTATGAGCCTAAGGGACTCACACCCATAAGTAAGCTGTTTTTAAATGCAGCTGTGTAACACCATTTCCTCTAGATACTGCGAGCTCACCCGTACCTATAAAGCCAGTTACACACGAGATGGACGATACCTCAAAAGACAACGTTCCTCTCACTGCAACCACAATAGCTTCTTTTTTGTGATCCAAAGCAACAAAAAATGGGATCTCATAGATCTGCAGAGGAAAAAATACATTCAGTAAAGACATCAGCTCCTCAGAAATGTAAGCATTTGTTCCCACCTTCTGAAAGCCCTCCTGCTGAATTTCTTGTACTGTGGACAGAAGCTGAACTATTAAGTTATTCTAAGTGCCCTTATAGCAAGGCTTTTTGTCAATGGCTCTGTGGCTGTTCCTCAAGAATGAAAAAAGAAATAAGAACGATTGTTTTAGAGCCTGTTTTCACTGGTTTTTGCATTTTCCACGTTACACATGTTGAAGGCAAACTAGAAACTTCACCCTCTGCTTTCACTGACTCAATCACAGCTCTGCTCACAAAGCAGCAAAACTGCTTCTGGCTCGTCCTTGGCGGTACCAGGTGAAGTGCAGGCAGGCTGACAGCCATATAGAAAAAGAGCAGCTAAACTCACCCAGCTGCTGAAGGGGATCTCTGGCTATGCAGCACCCCTTCCAGGGAGCAGCCTAAGTCCTAGAGATGCCCTTCCCTTCAGTGCCCAGCCTTTATCTGACACAGGGAGGAGGGGGAGGACTCCACCATGGCTCCACCCCTTCTGGTCACCTGGGGAGCACAGGTGCAAACAATCCTCTGTGCTCCTGGGCAGCCACAGCCTTTCCCCAGGTGCTCAATCACAGTGCAAGCTGTGACCTAACAGCTCCCCTATCATCACAAAGGCTTTCTTGCTCAATTGCAAGAAAGATTGTCTAGATTGCTTACCTTGTTGTGAAAGCTGATATGAATGAAGTCTCTGTACTGCAGTCCTGTTATTCTTAGGATGGATCCAAAGTGAAAGTTACGACGGTCACTTCCAGTTATATCACAATCTTCTGGTCTACTTCTGCAACTAACAAACACAGAAGAGAAAAGCTTTCATGCTTAAAGTTTTTAGTTTCCTTTCAGGAATCAAACTTGATTACATTTGCAGAATGATTTCTACCAGGAATCAAAAGCTCATCTAATTCCCCCCACCATCTTCCCCCCAGTACTACTATTTGGCTGTACAGAATGCTATCCCTGCCCACAAAGCTGCTTTAGCCTGAGCAGAATGCCACATTTCCAGTCACAGGACTGGCAGGACACCTTTGCTGCAGGACTATCACCACTGCAAACAAGTCACTAAGAAAAGAATTAAGACTAAACTCCAGTGACAAAAAATAGAAACAAGCCAAAAGTACATTTAAAACAAACTCCCTACAGCAGGCTTATCTAATGTTTTATGCGTTGCATTATGTGATTTCCAAGTCATTTATGTTTCAGAAGGTTAAATGACTTAATGTTAATTATTAAGAAAACTGTAGTCAGAGCCGCAAATCTCCGAGGTCACCCAAGCACACAGCAATGGCACACAGCAATGGCACACAGCAATGGCACACAGCAATGGCACACAGCAATGGCACACAGCAATGGCACACAGCAATGGCACACAGCACGGTGCACACCTCGCTCTGACTGCGACAGACAGAGGGCAAACGGCATGAAATGGGCGCTGCGGGTATAGGTAACTGATCCCAGCTCCTCTCCAGAGCACCTATTTCCACACGTATCTGCCCAAAAGGGAGCTCTATAAAGCCTCACTTTAAAACATTACTGAACTCCAATCCTTTGGTTTAACTCCAATCAACTCCAATCCCTTTGTCACTTTCTTAAATGACTTTTACCTCAATCACAAACCATTCTTAAGAAACAAAGGCTGACCTGTTCCTGAGGGTGAAGACATGCTGCCATTTTGCCCCCACTGAATTTATGGAAGTCAAGCCTATCTATGCCCATGAGGAGTATAATTTAATGACACAAAAATAGTGCTACTGAAGACAGTTTGTTTCTGCGACCAAGAGCAAGTTAAGAAGAAGCTGTGTGTTTTTAAGCTCTTGATTCAACCTACCAGTCACCATTGAGCTTACAGAGCGCAGTGAATGGGTTGGTGTATATGTAGTAGGGCCAGCCATAGGCAGCTGCAGCAAACAGCATGTAGTGAGCAGCATTCTCCAGTTCAATATCCAAATCATCAGCCTGCAAGGACACGGGGAAAGAAGGAAAGAGGCAGAGGAAGAAAGATGTGTTAGGCAACTCCAGAATAAACAACTCACTGAAAATTAAGGCACTATCTAAACAGAAAACCTCAGGATGTAAAAGAAAATAAAGGCAGCCACTCATACTCCAGGAAAATGGTGTTTCTGTAGCTACAGAGCTCAAGAATCTAGAAAATCTCTCATTAAATTATATTCTTCCAATGCTTACACACTAATAAGCTCAGAGGAATGGCCAAAGGGTCTGTAGCAGACATCCCTGACAGGGGCATTTTAAGAATGACTCCACATTGCCCAGATTCAAAAGGAATTGGATAGAAATGGTGTGGAGTGGAATTACACACTTTTGTGTAACACAGGCCAAAAGAAGACAGAGCAATTTACAAAGGTGTCCCAGCACTGCAAAAATCAATTAGCAAACTGTAACCCATCATCTCCAAGCACTTAAAAAAGGACTGCTTTTCGTCTTACTTTGTCTGGATGTATGTACCAAATGTAGTTCAGACAGACGGTGCTAGAGGACCAGCCTTTCATTCTTTGCAAACAGTACTGAATACATCCCTCTCTCTGCTCATTTTCTCTCACATCTCTTCAAAAACGACCAACTGTCTGTAATTATTCCTTCCTGTGCTTAATTCCCTCACTGATAAATTTCGTGGAACAGAAGCACTCCTGGTGTCAGCGAATACACGCTGAGAACTGCTGTGTTCAAAGAGCAGAGATGGCTAACGCCTCTTTTCCAGTTAAATACCATCAGGACATAAATTAGGTACCCTTGAAAAACCTTGACTGCAAACTCACCACAGTATTTTCATTTTCACTGTACTTATTAGCAGCTCAAACAGAAAATTTTTACTGAGGTGTTTAATTTTGTACAAACAAGCAGAACCCAAATGCCTGCACAAAGAACTACGTTTCAATGTGCTCTGTCATCACCTCCTAGAGTAGCTTCACCAGATGCTACTACAGCCCTGTCTTACCACAAGAGATGACGGAGAGTGACACAGGACTTCTTCTGGCTCCTTTGGGCAGCTTTCCATTTTATCTTGCTCTTGATGGAGCAGAATCAAACCAGCTGCTATGTCACTTGGCACCAGGTCCGTGTCCTGTACAAAGAAATGCAGGAGCTCTTAAAGCTATCCTGCAGCTCACCACATCAGAGCTATCTCCCAAGAACAAACACATGGCGATATATGCTTCTCAGTTTATCTAGCTGCATTTACCTCAAAGACAATGCGGAGCAGAGCAGATGGCTGCACCAGCATCTACCACCTTCCTCTCCCCTCTGTTTGTATGCATTGAATGTTTTGTTACAAGACTCATCTTTAAGTTTCAAGTTAGCATATTCAGAACCTGATTTCAAGCAGGGACCTCCAGCTGAACACAGCTGCACGTTTTGCAACATCTGGAAACTCAGAGTTAGTCAAGAAGAAAACAAAGAAAGCTTTTCATCTTACTGAGAAGTAGGCGCGGAAGAGCTCTGCGATACTTGTAAAAGCCACCCGATGGTCGTCGTCCTGCACAATGCAGCAGCACATCAACCTGATTCTTTTCTCCCAGACTCTGGTAGCAGTGTTCTTCACGTTGTAGAGCAGCTGCCCCGACTGGCTGCTTTCCAAGTTCCGATCTAAACCATCAGTGAGGTAAAACGTCTTTTTCCCCCCGAGTGGATCAAAGACAATTAGCACTCCGATGATGGTGAAGACAATGATAACCCAGCTGCAAAACAGAAGGAAGCAGGCTGAAACCAGGCATTTCTGACACACGTGTGAGAGAACACAACTGCAGTTCTTGACAGACAGAAAGCAAAGTAAGGTATGAAACACCATAAAACATCATCAGTTACTGCCATAATGGTGCACGTTTTGTTATCGAGTCTGCACAAAGAAAACCCTCCTAAAAGAAACCAAAATAGTTTATAAGCAATAGCAAAGTCTTCATCTGCTGGAAATGTCTTTCCTGAACACATGCAGAGCAAATGTCAGCATTATGTTCTGTCTCATGTGCACTAACAAGCTCAGATCTGTGTGTGTGGCGCTTTACCTTGCAATAACTGTCCCCAGGATGACATTTATCACAGTGCTCTCGCAGCGCACGCTGCTGTCTGACACCCACACAGCTCCTACAACAGCCCAGATAAATTCAGGCAAGTAGAGAAGTAGGCGAGTATAAAGTAGCTTGGGAAGTGATTTTCTTGGGCCTGGGTTAGAAATCGTTCCTGAAACGATGAGAATTTAAAACAAGAATGGTTTATGAACATATCTCAGGTACGTAAAATCCTACACAAATAAATAGATGAACTTCCTGAGCTCTATGGGAAATAACAGAACATTTGTATTTTATATAAATGTTATCAAAAATATTATATATTTAAACATAAATTATTATAAAATATAAAAATATTATATAAATGTTATATAAAAATAACATTTATATAAAATATAAATGATCTCAAAGTAACAGAAAGCTATCGCTGAAGCTGAGAAAATAAAAACAACAGTTGGTTTAGAGGATTCTTACCACCCTCTCCACTAATACTTAAAAATCACCCTCTGGTCAGAGACAGTCCTGCAGTGAACATGAGGCAGCAGTGCTGTACCCACCAGAGCCAAAGATGCATTGCCATATAACTGCCAGTGCCAGCTTCTTTTATTACTCTACATAGCTTTTATTGGGCTGAATACTGAAATCTGAGATACTCCTCTGGTGATGCAACGAGGCTCTGCTCCCTCGCTTCAGTCACTAAAAAATAAATACATTCACATAATAAGAATGTGAATATAGGACCACTCAGACCAAATACTTCTTAGACTGTTTTCTGTATTGTTAGCTAATAATAACAACCTTTTCCTTGTAGCACTCTTAGGCAATAAAAAAGAATTAATTCTTGGCAGGCTCAGCTCCTTGAATCAGTTTGCTGATGGCAAGATAACACAGGCAGGCTGTGCGTACTCATGTGCAGGCAGCACAATTTGTAAAGGTTTAAAACACTGCAGAATGAAAATGACTTTTGAAACTGTTCTCCAGCTGCAAAGCTGCAGTTCACCCCCAGTAACAAAGCTGTCCCAGGCCCAACAGCTGGTTATTCCCACTCCCATTTCGTACACCGTCCTGCAGCAGCACGGTTGATACATGGGCACAATCAGATGAAAACTGTGGTTTCTGGAAATGACGACTTTCAAGTGCCGGTGCAAGAACCAATGCTACCAAACCCCACACATTATAACCACAATCCAGAGCATTTCACTATTAATTTCACTGGAAATTCAGCCTCAGGATTACTCCACTTTATAATGGTCTTATAGCTTCGCTTTTACACCGAATAAGGAAGGCTCTTTTCTCCCTGCTGTCAGCACTTATCTCTCGCACCTCCTGAACTTTGATACTTAAAACCAGCATAACATGGCTAATACTTCCTTCCACTGCTCTGGAAACCGTAGGAGAACCAGCAGTGAGATTCAAGTTGAGTACTATCATTCACACCTCAGCTCTGTCAGTTTCTCTTCATGCTTCTTTCCACCTAAATAATTTAAATACTGTTCTAATTACAGTGTGTTGTGAAAACCAATATACTAGAAATTGCAGAGTGTCCTCTGTTATTTCAGAGACCACGTGCAGATTTCAGACTGCTCTGGTAATGAGATGCTTCACCAGGAAAAAAAAAAAAATAATGTTTTCCTAGCATTTTTAAAGCACAAAACGAAGCATTTCTACACGTGGCAACTCCAGAATAACAGAACGCGTACGAATTCCAATCGCACGAGTTGCGCAGAGCACCGGGTCACTCCGAACCTCGTACCTTGCATACTGACGTACACGAGGGCGGACAGCGTGCAGATGATGGCAGCCAGCAGGGCCAGCAACACCAGCAGGTAGCTGTGCAGGAGCGCTCCCCCAGGGCAGCTGAACTGCCCCTTGTGCACGGCGTAGAGCACCAGGATGCCGACCCACCTGCAGGGAAGCGGGAAAACGAACGTGGGCGGGGGAAGCGCCCGGACCCGCGGCACTGAGGAACCGCGACACCAATCCGCGCAGAAACCAAACCGCACCGCACCGCACCGCGACAGAAGGGAAGCAAACGGCGGCGGCCCGGAGCGCTCAGCAGGCCCGGAGCGCTCAACCGCCGCTTACATAAACCGCGGCGATTTACCGCAGCGCTGTGGGGAAAGCCGCCGAGAGTGCGGCCGCGGGACGGCCGCCTCCGAGCCCGGCCCTTACCACAACAGCCTGAGGAACAGCTCGAAGGCCCCCGGGAGGACAAAGTCGTCGCTGCCGATGGCCCAGCGCCTCCCGAACACCACCAACCCCGGCATCCCGCGAATCCCCGCACCGCCACTCCGCCGCCGGCTCCGAGCACCGGCCGGCCCCGCCCCGCCGCTGAAGCCCCGCCCGCCCTCACAGCGCAGAGCTGCGCACGCGCCCTGAGCGGCGCCGACCTTCCCGCCGCTCCGCGCGCGGCCGCCGGGCGGGGCTGTGCGTCCTAGCCGTGCGCACTGGTCACGTGACGTCGGAAGCCCGCCTCGCCCTGTCCAAGTTCATGAGCGTGCGCAGAGCGCACCTCACGGCCTGCCGGGGCGGCCCGGGGTCGTGAGCTGAAGTGGGCTCGAGGTGAGGCGCAGCTGCCGGCAGTCAGCCGCGTACGGCACCCAGCCCAGCGCTACCTCCTGCACTTCTGGGAGGTGCGAGAACAGATCCAGGAGGGACCCTTCACAACAGCATTCAAGGAGTCACCTCTAATGTAGCACTGCTGACGCCTATCGCCGTGGTTACAGCCAGGATCGGGCTGTCCCGTTTCGTTAAGGGCACCGTCCTGGTTCCAAGCGGATCTGCGCGGCACGGATACGCAGTGCTGTACCCAGCATCCCCAGCACTACAGCTCTAAGCGTGTGCTGCAGAAAACACCACCAGGGCTAGGAATAATCACCACCCCTAACTATGGGGTAAACTAAGAGAAGATAAATGATTTCTTAATGATTAACTGCATTAATTTCATAAAGATTAAAGAACATAAAAGAAGCATTTCCTCATATCCAGGCCCCACCAGGCTGCGGATGGAGCTCTTGGAAAAAGCAGAACCAACTCACAACTGTTTCACAATCAGTGTTAACACCTCTCATATCCCTATAGTTCATATTTCAGTAGGGCAAACAACAACATTGAACAACGCATCTTCACCACAACTTCTCTGCCAGTTTCACACTAACAGAAAAAATTAATTCAAGAATAATAAAAATAACATTTTCACCATTTCATAAAGTGTTTATTGAGGATGGTAACACAGGATAAATCATGCAACAGCTCAGTAAAAAAAGGGAATCATTTAAAGGATAAAGAATGGTAACTGGTGCTGCTGATTTTGGAAAGTCTATTAAAAAAATATTAGTTGTCCAAAAGTGACATCAAAAACCACTTGAAGCTGAACATGGATGTTGCTTATACAGCACTCCTTAAAAAGAAAATGTAGATATTGTTTAAAAATGATCACCTACAGATTACTGTAATCAACAACTTACAAGTCTCCCATTTCTATAGCTGCAATGGTGTCGCAGGGCTGTACATCCAAGATATTTCACCTCCTTTTCCGGAGCAAAGAATACAGTTACAAGCATTTGCCACTAAGCAACATAACCATAACTCTGACTCGTCACAACCTGCACTGCCAAGTGCTATCATCGTTGGGATTACCTTCCCAGACATCATGGCAAAACAGGAAAGGCCAATTTCTCATGGCCGCAAGATTTCCTTGTTGCCCTCTTGCCATCAGCCTGTTATAGAAGGAGGACAACTACAGAATGTGACTGCTCCCCTTCTGGCACCAACATACGTCTTAAACGAGGAACTCCACGTCAGCAGATGGCACAAGGATTGGGCACCAGCACATCACATCAAACATTGGTGGTGGTTTTAGATTTAAGTTGACATATATTCACCTTTTGGAAAAAATAAATATAGTGGAATGAAAATTGAATCAAAGGGAAAGAACAGATGACTACCATCCATCAAGGATGCACGTGTTTGTGCACTGAAAAAAAAGAAAAAAAATCAGTAATTTCAAAGAAATTCTTGAAAATTAAAAAAAAAGTTTGCACTTTTTCCTGGTCATAAACAATCTCACAAAAATCTCACTTTTGGAATTATTCCAATTGAAACCATACACTGAATTTATTAATACAGTATAAGTTTCTTTATGTAAAAAATCTTTATACATAGTAATAAAAAAGATAAAGGCAAGATGCATCAAACAGAAATCTGCTGGTTGTTTTTCCTCCGTTCTTACAGAGCCGCTGATGACTACCTGCACTATAAAGAGCTGTGTTTCTGACTTTCTGTCTCAAGCATCTTCACCTTTGCTTGTGATAAGGATTGTTCTGTCCAAGCATCCAAAAGGACAGATGCTGGTGATGTTTTTTGGCACTTACGCTGGCAAACTGAGCTTCTTTCCCTTGAGTACTGTAGGAAAGGAAAAATGAAAAAGTTAGCAATACAAAGATGTGACCAAGAAACACAACTGTTAGAACTTCACAGGGATCAAAACCTATTGGTCACTTTGGTAGAAAAGGGACACTGCCCTTAGTTCTCCCAAACTTGCCTCTCTATTCAGTACAGGTCAGCAGAAATACAATGCCCTCTCATGACACCCTGGCACTCTCTTTCCAGCATCACTGGACACGCTATCCTGTGACTGCGGTTTTTTAGAGTAATGACTAACAGCCACGCTTACATAGTTCTGTGGTTATACGGTGGAGGCTGGAATACCAATGACAGCACAATTAGTAATAGATCCAACAGAAACAACTGCTTCTATGCTTAGCATCTGCAGACACACACAACCACCTCTGGACTCCAACAGTATTTAAAAAACTGGAAGAAGTTGTCTGTAAGTGTAACACCTGCCCAAAAAGTACTTTGTCAGTAGAAGCACGAGGGTCATTGCTTGTTGACAGAGAAAACTGCAACCTGTATTTAGTCATACTTATTTTCAAATTCGTCGATAAAGTTCCAACTGTTTATACGTTTATCTGTATTAAAAACAGTCCTCAGAAATACCCTGAGCTTGTAGAACACGTTCCTGGTAAATCTAAAAAGATTACAGTAATAACTTGCATACAGAATTAACAACTTAGTAATGTCTATGAAGTGGATGTGCATCTGCAAAGTGCTACGTTTCATTACCTGAAGCTGCAAGTCATCACACTACTCACCTTTTGTAACATACAAATAGAAGAAGTCACAGTAAAGAACAGTCTGGACCACACCAGCAACAACCGCTATGAGGTCAAAAAAGCCCTCAAAATAGTAGCGCCAAATCCAGTTGACCAAGTACAAGGCACGGTACAGCCCCAGGAAGAACAGGTAGTGAGTAGTGATGGTCTCCGCTTCCCCAGTTTTGCTGATCATAAAGAGCTGGGGGAGAATGGCGACAGATTCAAGGTAGATGGAGAAAGTCCACAATATCTGGAACGAAACAAACACCGCAGATCATTCCACTGTCATACTGGTAACAGAAGCACGGGAGGTATCTGAACTGCCCTTTCATTCACTATCAGTGAAGACCACTCGACTGGGAACAGGCACAGTATTTTGGTAACCTATCCTTGATACAGTAAAAAAATAAAAGCTTCATAATCAAGGCTGGAATGGTACAAGCCTTCACCCACCACTCTCCCAATATCTGGGGAGCTTGCTGATACAAGTTTACCCATCTATCAGTTCAGGATATACAACTCCATTAAATACAGCTCACAGTGCTGCTGCTCTGAAGAGCCGTGTGGAAGATGAAGTCCTCCTTCTTCCACGTTCTTCCCAATTTGTTGATCAATTAATGGGTTTAAAGAATGAGTTATTAACGCAGTGCAAAATTTAAAACAATACCTCAAAATGTTGCTCTTATTCTTTTGCTAATTAAACCATGCCATTCCAATGAATATAAAAAGGTCAGTCCACTTAAAATAAGCATCTAAAGATATCTCTATTTTGTGTAAGCACTGACCTGAACTCTGTAGCACGTATTCTTTTTCTGACAGGAGAACATATAGCTGCATCTCAAATCTAGCAGTTCCTTCTAATACTCTATACTACTTCTGTAGTAACACAACAAGTATTACAACTTCCTTTGATTTCACCAGGTGGCACCACGACTCACATTCTGGGTTATTTCCTTACCAAACATAACAAAAGGAGGGATTCTTTTGACTGATCGTGACAAGACAGCTTTCTGCTTACCAAAACACTCAATGTTAATTAATAACATTAGTTTCCGAAAGTGCTTTAAATTCTCAGCAACAACTACACTGTAAAGATGCATTACAGAATTGGCCTGAACCTACTAAACACAGGCAGCTTTTGTTCTGCTAAAAAACATTCACCGTCATGCACTAGATATGTTAGAAAATAAAGTGCAACCTCCTGCCCAGAGCAACTCACCTCCAGAGGAGAGAAGTCATGATTGACAAGAAACGAGAGTCCACCAACAGGAACTATCAGAAACTCCACCCTGAACGTATCATGGTTTCCATCATAGGTGGCCTTAAATTTCATGTAGATCAGGTACACGGTGGCATACGAGCAAGCAATGTAGATAAGCTGAAGAGTGAGGAAAGAAAAAGAAATACCCACAGAGGTTGCAGGATTACATTAAACTCACTGAACAAAGCTATTCCCAGGTACTAAGAGAAATAAGCTGTCTTTTTCAGTTTGTATTTTTTGCTTACATGCTTCTGCAATTTCAATTTCATGCTATGTGGTGGTATTCAGCTTTTCTCAGCAGGGAATAATTCAAAACCAATGAGCCAATGATGTTTTAAAGTGTCACCTTGCCTCTGGATGAAGTGACTGTCAGAAGTTCCTTCCTGTAAGAGACCCTTCCTTGAGTAGAAACAACTGCAGCACTGACTGGAAAGGCAGACTGCTTCTGCTGCTGCAAGGGGAGCAGCGGCCCAAACACTCAGCTAAAAAGGTACGTGTGCATACACACAATAGGGAGAGGTCTTTTTTTCATTCAAAAAGTTTAGGGGTGTGGTGGCTCATGTGGCAATTAAAAAGGTACTGAACCAAGCCCCACCTCGACTCAGCTGTTTAACATATAACAAACCAGCTCGTTTGACTTACAGCTTTAAACATCTCTTACACCTGCAGAGCTAGTGCTCTCTGAAACCAACAGGCCATGAAACCAAGAGCTAAAAGACTGCCAGAAGCACTGAAGAGGAACTCAGTTTCAATTTCAGTTGATGTCGAACCTTACCATTTTTAATTGCTATATCACAGTAGACTTCATACTTATTCCCCATGGGACAGGTAAGTAGCCTTATTTTACAGTTAAGTAACCAGAACCAGAGAGAATACATCAGTTTCTGAAGGGCACTCTGCCGTCACCAGGACAGAGCTCACACTGCCCTGAAGACAATCTAGCACAGTACATTAGACAATTCAGCATCTGCCTCAGTTTCACCATAAAGCAAAATGTTCCAAACAACTAATTATATTTGGTATAGGTTCTTCACAATGGAAAAGGAACAGATTTAAACAAACAAACAGAAAACAGTAAAACCATTGCTTGCAGGCGGCACAGTCTCTCCAGGCAGTGGTCACAGCCCCAGGATGCTGGGGTTCAAAGAGTGTTTGGACAACACTTCAGACATGGGGTTTGGTTTTGGGTGGTCCTGAGTGGAGTGAGGATCTGGACGTGATAATTCTTGTGGGTCCCTTCCAACATAGGATGTTCTGTGATTCTATGGCAAGGTATCACATTTAAGGAATCCCTACCACAACTGCAGGCTAAAGATAATTGGTGCTGTCAGAGAAGGCACTAAGAAGTGTCAGTGAACCGCAGCTCCTCCCTGGAAGTTACTCCATGAGAATAATATGTTCTGGGGCACTCAAAAGGTTTCCAGAGACACCAAAATAAAAGAAATACAGTCTATACTCAGAGGTACTATGAGAAATCAGCTGTGTGATACACAGTGCTACAGACCACAGAAACCGAAGTCTGCAAATCGGTCAGAAAGGCAGTTAGTACCAACTTGCTTCTATTCCCAGAGCACAGAAGAAGCTGGTATTTTTTATGTATCCGATGACCACTTCCAGGTAAATACATTTCAAGCTGGCACCTATAGTTAAATTAATACTGCTTTAAAAACAAACAAGCAACAAGCAAACAGAAACACAAAACCAAACCTGAAAGAAATTCTGAAGGAAGTTCCCTTAATTCTTCAGTATTAGCCACATTATTAACTATCTAGTCTTTCCTCCTGGCAAAGCTACATCATCCTCTGAACTAAAACTGACAAGCATCACAAAAATCCTAGAATAAAGGAACTGGATTAAGGTGTCTGCCCCGGTGCCACCAGTGCCAAACAAGCTGTACTCTTCCAGTCTGCTGCTTTATTTTCTTGTACTGGGCATCAGTATTTGCACAAATAGAGCCAACAAAACCAAACCTGAGCTGACTACCATTCAGCTGAAAGCACAGGGGTATAAATCAGATGGAAGCCACATTCCTGAAGCGCACTCCTGAAAACTTCTGATCAGCCTCTGACAAGATGTTAGCGGCAATCCTGACGCCGCATTCCGAATACCAGTTTCCCTTGTAGAAAAGTGGGCATTTAGAGATGCCTCAGCTCACAGAATTATGCACTCTGCATGCAGCAAAACCAGCTTTTCTGATCTCCGGTATACTCTACCTTCATAGACGTGTTATACAATGAAATGAATGAAGTGAAGAGGTCCAGATAGCGAGTAGTGAAGACCAGTGCAAACAGAAGCTGGCTTTTCCCAGAGATACCTAAAGCAATAAAGGAAATAGTTAATTATTTTAAAAGCAACAATGTTCTTTAAAACACTTGAAGACAAAACTGAGGAAGGATATATCCCTTATTTCTATGCAAGTTTATCACAAAATTAAGACAAAATCTGCGTTTCCAGAGCAAAGCTGTACAAACAGAACTGTACACTCACCTCCCGCAGCAGCTCAGCTGTAAGCTACCTACACATTACTGTACTGGAAAAGTCGCTAGCACTACTTACAAGTCACTCACAGTAGCTTCTGTTATCTCCAGAAACGCTGCCTGTTCTGCATTATCCTTGGGCACCATGCAGCAAGGCTGCACAAGCGTTCAAACCTCAGGGTGCTACCAAGAGTTATCTCCACCTGGAACGGTGTAAGTACCACAGACCCGGAGATGACCAGGAAGCGTGCTAGCACCAATTACGTGGCTTTAGAGGAACTGTTTGATGTTAAGACTCAAGGAAATTCAATTCTGAATCTCAACTGGCCAAATGGCAGGAAAAAAAAATAAATCAAATAGTCACCAATAGATGTTACTACATAAAACTATCTAAAAAGGATCACGAGCTGAAGTAACAGCCACCTACACAGCCTCTTCACAGTACCTTTCAACTTCAGGCCAAAGCCCAGATGCCAGCCTCAGTACTTTGGCCACTCGAGTTCCCGAAGCCAGCGACACAACCACAGCACCAAGGACTGACTGAACGCCGCACAGAATTCTGCACCGTCAGCCACTAACAGCTTCTGAAGACTGAAGAGAAGTATCACTGCCTAACACTGATGTGCTGGCATTACAGCGAGGGGACAAAACCACCAAGCTCTTATCTTGCTATTCCAATTATTCTCATTTTCAGTCACCCAGGGTGAAAATAGATTAATTTGTTTGGCTAAGCACATAAACATTGCTCAGGAAAACAAGACAGGGAACAACATTCTCTAGAGAAGGTTATGAAGCAAGGCTGAAAATCCTTCCTGCCTTCATACAGAGATACTTCTGATAACGGGTTTTATTAACAGTGCCATAAAACAACTAAAAAGCATGCGACCTGCTATGGTTTCATCTTGATTAATGCTTCAGAAACACTAAGCTGCTCCAAATGAAGGGATTGGATATTTATACATGAAGTACAGGAATGGCTGAAACTGTAACAATTAGAAAGGTATTTGTTTGCAGCATTGTACCTGCACTGTAAGCCACGTTGGGTGAGTCTCACCTGGTATTTACACAATAGCCCCCAGTGGTCAGTAAGCAAGTACAGCAAACAGCAAGACCCCAAAACCTCATTATGTGGACTGGAAAGCAACCACACAAAAGCCCAAGTTAAAAAGAACAGCAGCAAAAAACAGCCATCAAACTTTTCCAAAGTAAAGACAGCAGTTTATCTGACACTTCTGAACCCCAACAGGGCAGCCCTCCAGGCAGGACAGGCCCAGCCCACAGTCCTGAGGTGCACAGCCTCCAGCCTGTGCCATATCACCATATGCAACATTAGGGTATTTCACGTGGTGTTTTCTTTTAGTCACTAACCACACACAGCAACACAGAGTATATCAAATACATTTATTATTGGCCACTGCTGTATGTTTGGATCCAGGTGTGTTGTCACATAAATACAAATGTAATAATGGAATATATTCGACAAATTCCTCTCAACAAGTGCAGCCTCACCTCCCTCTAGAATCAAGAGGGTGTTGTTCTTATTAGCGCTTTCAGCGTTACTGACTTCTGAATCTTGAGAATAGCCAGGAGTTCCAGAAACATACCACAAAACCAAGGCCGAAGGGATTTCCAAGGTAAGTAGGGCAGAGCAGGCAAGGTCCAGAGTTCAGACCAAAGGCCTGTGGGGCGCAGGAGGGCCGGGTGGGAGCTGAGCTCTGTGCCATGAGCAGAGCTGAGATCCACACTATGAGCAGAGCCGCAGGAGGGACGTGGGTGAATATCGCATTGATGGGTTTGATGACAGGACTACATCACTACAACAGCATGGTGCTGGCTGGGCCCATGGCTCACAGCTGTCACAGACCACACTGTCATTCTCCTCCTCCCGCTCTTTTCATTCCCACAAACATTACCTCGTTCTGGAGATGACCACATGCATTACCATTCCCTCTTTTCCCAAAGCTCTGGGCTCAAATTTTCACCTCTCCTTTTTGTTTTATCTTCATGCATTGAAAAACTTCTTCGACTCCTTCCAAGCCTGGCTAGAAGCAATAGCTGGAGACTCCTCAGCAGCCCTGCTGCCAGGCCAAAGCACGGCAGCATCCACAGCAGCTCGCTCTTGTGGGGCTGGCAGCAATGGAGGCACTGCAGGGCACTCGGCTACTGCACATCATGGCCATGAAAGCTACGGGCTGAAGCTATTCTAAGGAAGGCCAGCTTTTTGTCATGGAGCCCTCGCAGCCCTTTTAAAGAACTTAATAAAAACCAGTTAGTCCAGCATGAAGTCTGCATCAGCCACAGAACCACAAATCCTCTGGGTCTGCTAAAGAAATACTAACCAACTTAACTCTAAACTCAAATTTTATTGACCAAAAGGCAAAACTTTCCTTCAAAAAGATAAATGAAATTCCAGGCCTACCTAAAGCAGTATTTTCTGAGAAAACACAGACAAATTGGCAATAGCCTATGGCAGAGTACTGTGTAAAACCTTCAGCTTAATGTATGGTGCTGTCCATAGCAGATACCTGAAATTATGAGACAGCTCCATTGCCCAGCAAATGCATTACACATTCATTATCTACACTACTTCTTTTTCCAGACGATTCAGCATATAATTTGCTGCAGGTCACCTTTAACACTTGACAAATGACACTGAGAGAAGCAAATCAATTCCCAGGCAGTAATTCACAGCACAAACAATCTAATTTGACTTGGAACGGATTAGAAAATACAGTCTGACCACGACAACGTGTGAAAGCAGAGTATTCTTCCAGTCTCACGAATTTCCTAATTATGACACTGGAGTCAATAACACGTTAGCCGCAGCATCCTCCACTGCTCCCAGTAATTATTTCCGAGCTGCTGTTCGGAGTGGTGAGCGTGTTCCCCACTCCTCAATGCAAAAGCTTAAACAAGCAGTCATGCAAAAAACTGTTGCCCTGCCAACTCTGAAATCACAACTTGATTTGCTTTCGCCTCATTATCTGTTTAGCATATTGACCGCATTAGGAAAAATAAAGAGATGAATTTTGTCTAACGCTGACAATGCAGGGAGCTTCATGGCACAGCCCTGCTCCAAGGGAAGCAGGAGCGGTGTCTCCCCCAGAAAGCAGCATGCTGTGCGGGCCGCCTGGCTCCAGCTGCTCCCACAGGCCTCCAGCTCTGCCTAACAAAGGCTGCGGGCTCACACAGATGCAGCGAGACGCGGAGCCGGCACCATGCGGCTCATAGCTCTTCATGGATCACAGCCTACAGTTTAGCCATCACTTAGAAGCCTCAATTTATTTTCTAAGCTCCTACTGCCAGGGAAACGCACGGTTAAAGCACCTGCTGGCCTGCTCAGCCTCCTCAGTCACCAATACCCACGAGGTGTCATTTTATTTAATTTATAAACTGCTCAACTGACCACACAACAGAATCACATAAAGCCCTCTAACAATGGCACCTAGCAGGTACCGAACATCAACTGGTAACCATTTAGGGGTTGTTGCTGTGGACTTCACAAACACGTTCTGGGTAAATATATTTATAAAGCTTTTATTCACAGAAATGACAACTGACAACCAGAAGCTGCCACAGGCAGCAGCCCCCAGAGCAGAACCCAGGCTCCTCTGAGGCACTGCTCTCCTTCCAGCCAGCTTGTCAGCCCTCTGATGCTAATCCCACAGAAGAGAAATGGATCTGGATTACTCCTAAGGATTCAGGCAGAACTAGAACACACCAAGCAACAATCCCACACAAATACACATTTCAGCATTCAGCTGAGGAAGGTGAATGAATCACTGTTTCAGCTGAATGAGCGCAGGCACACGGCTGTGTTAGAAGATGCCGGCTGACACGGCGATGGGAGAGCTGAGGGCACAGATAATATTTGCCCATCTGCTTCTCTATGCTGGAGAAAGCAGTACCAAAAACAGTGACATGTATGATTTCCTTACTAACAAATCTCTACCAACAGTGATCCTCGGTCATAACTGACCCAAGAAAAACAATGTCAGAGCACCTTCTGAACAGAAAAATGGGACTGGGTGACGCTGTACTATTCTATGAAAATTACCTCACGTCCAAAGGTCACTTACGAGTCTCCTAGCTAAAGTACTACTCAAATTTTAGCCTTGTGCCAGAACTCCTCATTTCCCTACTTCAGACTATAAGATGTTACTTCTCAGCTCATTAATCCTTGGTTGGTTGTAACTCTGACATCATTCCTCGCGTATGGCAGAAGACAGAACACATGAGAGCTGGAGGCCAGATTGTCTCCTGTCAGAACTGGGCAGTATTCCCAATGCCCCCGAGCTTCGGCCAGGAAGGGTCATCAGGACAGAGCTCTTGGGCTCCTCGGCCTCAAAAATGACATCCTGCTGACAGCACCCTATTTAAATGATAGAGCCATTTACTTCATGTATTTTGTAAAGTTAGAAATCACACAAAGAAAATGCTGCTATAAACCAAAGCTGTTCATTTACTGTAATTTTTCTTTTGCGCTATCAAGCGGTTAGCAATAAGTGACCTGATTTGGAAACAGAGAATCTGTGCTCCGTCTTACCTGTAAGCTAGAGGAGATTTCATTTCTCCATTCTCAGTTCTCTCGGGCTGCAGCCCAAACCAATCCCTCACACAAACATCCACCGACAGAGGAGCAATCGCATCCCTGCCAGCGCCGGGCCCAGCGGGCGGACCGCCGCTCCTTCCCGCTGCCACGTCACAGCAGGCCGGCAGCACGGTGTGCTGCAGCGCCCGGGCTCTCCCTCCCAGCTCTGCCGCAGCCGCTCGCACGGACCCGCCAGCGCTCCTCAGCCCGTACCAGCGGTACGGGTGGCCATGACATTCTTACTGCAGGAAAACAAAGGGGAGAGCGCGCCGACTCGCCCTGCACGAGTACCGAGCAGAGAAACTTCAAGATGTGCGCGAACTGCAAGTCAGCTCCTCGCAGCGCTGCAGCCCAAAGGCAGCGGAGCGCCGCTCGGCTCGGCACACACACCGGCACGGCCGCGCGCCTCGGGAACGGGGACGCAACGCGCTCCGGCTCCTGCTGAGCGCAGCCCGGGCCCGGCAGCAGCCGCCCCAGCCCGGCTTCCCATTCATTCGGCGCCGGCCGGGCCCTTACATAAAGAAGGGACTCCCCACAAGGGGGGCGGCCGAGGCAGCGCTGCTCGGGGATTCGAGCACGAAGAGCCACAGGCGCCGGGCCTGCAGGGAAACCGCAGCTCCCGCGGGTGCCCTCGCTGCCCGGGGGAGGACGCGGCTCCCCTCAGCCCACCCTGCCCCGCTCTCGGCGGGCGGCCCGGGGGCTTTGGGGCCGCAGGAGGTGGGCACCAGCGCACCCCGCCGCCTCCCGGGCCCCGCGCCGCCCCCGGCCCCACCGCCCCCTCTCAGGGAAGGAGCGGTCGCCGCAGAGCGGCAAAGCCGAGCCCCGGCCCCTCCCGGCCCCGGCCTACAGCGAGGAGGCGGCCACAGCGCCCAGCCCTCGGCCCGGCCCGGCCGCGCACCCCCCGCCCGCCCGGCGGCCTTCCGCACGCACCAGCGCAGGAGCGGCTCTTCCATATCTTGAGCAGCAGTATGATGATGGCCGCCAGGTGGGACAAGTCCCCGGTGAGGCGGAAGATGTTCATGGCGACAGAGCGACGGAGCAGCCCGGAGCCGGGGAGCGAAGATGGCGCAAGCTCAGCGGGCACCGAGCGACGTGGCCCGGGGACGTGGCCAGACAGCCACCGCGCCCGGTGCACGCTGGGAAGCGGAGGGAGCGGCCCCGCCGGCCCCGCCCCTTGTCCGTTAGCGCTGAGGCGGCGCCAGCCGTGCCCAGGGGGGGCGGGAGGCTGCGCTACTGCTGCTACGCGCCCAGGGCAGGGTGGGCTGCGCGCCTCGCTTTCGCTCCGCACTCCTCAGGAGCCCTTTAGACGAATAGATTCGAGATTCTTCCTTAGTCGGGGACTAGGCCTGCGCGCTCAGTAGCACAATGACTGGGAGAAGGACGTGGCCGTGTAATGCAGCACTCAGACGCTGAGGCTGACATTTGATAGCAGTTGTTATATTATGTGAAAACAATGATGGGCCTGGTTCATGCTGAGCAGCCCAGGAGTGCTTACAAATCCTCCAAATTTAAAAAAAAAGGAATTGTTCCTTACACCACTAAGGTTTTACAAGTCAGCACTGCATCTTTACAGACCTGCATCTGTGAATCACAGCATCATTCAAGTTGCAAAAGACTTCCAAGATCACCAAGTTCAACCCCAACCCACCATGCCACTGACTGTGTCCTCAGTGCCACATCTCAATGGTTCTTGAACACCCCCAGGGTCAGTGACTCCACCGCTCCCTGTACAGCCTGTGCCAGTGCCTGACCGCTCTGAGAAGCAATTTTTCCTAATATCCAACCTCAACCTCCCCTGGTGCAACTTAAGGCTGTTCCCTCTTGTCCTATCGCTATTACCTGGGAGTAGAGGCCAACCCTCACCTCACCACAGCCTCCCTTCAGGGAGTTGTAGAGAGCCAAAAGGTCCCCCCTGAGCCTCCTCCAGAATAAACCATCCCAATTCCCTCAGCCACTCCCCGTAGGACTTGTTTTCCATATGCTTCACAGCTCCATTGTCCTTCTCTGGACACACTCCATGGCCTCAGTGTCTTTCTTGTAGTGAAGGCCCAAAACTGAACAGAGCACTCGAGGTGCAGCTTCACCATCACTGAGTACAGAGGGATGATCAGCTCCTGCTCCCACTGGCCACATCATTTCTGATACAAGCCAGGATGCCGTTGGCCTTCTTGGCCACGTGGGCACACTGCTGGCTCACATTCAACCTGCTGAAGGAGGATATTGCCATCAGGCATCCAGCTCAAAGACAGATCTCCTCTGATAACTCTACAGGGATGTCTGTATTAAAATCAGAATAACAAAGAGAGCTGGGACCATTACTACAGACCCTGTTTGAGGAAATGTTTTTACAGAACCACGCTGTATAATGGCTGCACAAGATTTCCAGGGCCGCAGCTTCCCACCAGAGCTGGCAGCACCGCTGTGCAGCACAGACCCGAGGACACAGCTCCCTGTGTTAGCACTGCGAGGCAGGCTGCAGGCAGTACCAGTCTGGCCACAAGCTTTGCCCACAGTGCTAATATGACAGCCACCTTGTTGTACCAGAGATTGCAGTTAGCTGAAAAAAGGGCAGACATGAGAAAGACCCATAAAAGAATTAGGAAAAATACTTGCTTAGTTTTAATCCTTCTACGAATGTTTTTGCTGGGGCTTCTTTTTCTACTTGACCTTCTTAGATATCTTTTTTTATTTTCTCGTTTGCTTTCACTCCCCTCTTTACAGGTCTGTTTTCTCTATTTCTTTGAAAAGTCTACAAACCTCTCCTTTCAGTATACTGAACAGTATTACCAAATGGGTAAAGCCATGATAAACTTTAATCAATAATAAGCTAACTCATTTTACTTTCTTCCCTCTTACAAGCTATTCAGTTGTTCAGGACATTCAAGGGAGCATATCATGCCTGTTAGAGCAACTGAAGGCAAAGCTACAAGCATTTGAAATGAAAATGTAAAAGTTAACAGGTCTTTTCCACTCCCCATGAAGAGAAGGCCCTATACATTTCAGCCTCAGCTCTGGATCAGAAACTACCCTCAAACAAGGGACATGTCACAGTGTCTGCAGACCTGGCATACCTCTTCACTTTCTGGTTCCAGCACCTCCTCAGCTGAGGAGCTGCAAAAGGAAGTCATGCCCTCCTTGGGTATCTCCCTGCAGCTGACAGGAAGCAGAACTCCCTGGCAGCCTCGGAGCAGGCTTGCCACCCCCACGCAAGCTCAGCTTTCCCTGGCACTTGGAACAGTTCTCACCTTTCCTCAGCCCTCGACTGAAGCTCCAGGCTTCTGACATTTCACTTGCCTTGTCAATGAAAAAAGTGGAAGGTGAGAAGCACATCTGATGCTCTACTGGAAAACCTGTGCTTCTCAAAGGCACGCTGGTGTCAGAGCTCAGGGTACTCAGGTGATGCAAAGGACACTGCAGAAGTGGATAAAGATTGTCATAGGATACAGCAAGGTACTGAAGTTCGTACTGCCTGAAATCAATGTCGTATGAGAGAGGAGGCTGTACAGCATCGCACCGCCACTCTGTTCTCGTCTGAAGAATTAATAACACTTCAATCATAGGTGTATCTTCCCTTAGAAAGACATAATAGAGCATGAAATATTACCTGGGATAAATATGCTGTCCTGGGCAGTGGCAATAAGTGGAGGACTGCGCATTTCGTAGCCAGCTGAAAGACTTCTTCAGTGCCTTTTCTCGATGGTCTCAGGAATGGAATCCCGGTGAAGCTGTCCATGCATTTCAATGGACGCTGCCTCAGATACTGACAGACATCACATTATGCTGCATATTCTCCTGTAGCTTAAATATATGCTACAGTCTTCCATGGATCTCTTCCTGAATATAACTCAGATCTCTAAAACAATGACCTTCTCAGCTTGAAAAGGGCCCAGTACAGAAATAAACTGCATAATCTTAATGATCATTTTAGAGAGACTGAAAAGAGGGTGCCTCTCCTGAGAAAGTGGAATGTATTTATTGCACGGAAAAACCTCTGATTAACGCAAGTTATGGAAACAATTACATAAATGATTCACCTCTTTCAAAAGCAATGGCATCAATGATATCGTGCCAAGAATAAATAATTATTTTCTCAGTTCATACAGGATATGTTCAGAGCTTATTTGTTGTCTGAACTGTTTTCTGACATCTGATTAAATATCGAAAGACGTCAGGCTCTGGTTAGAGATGACCTAGGGCAGCTTTACCTTCTGCATTAAACCAACACATGATTTTGACTATAGCAATGCCTATTCTTTGTACAGTTTGTTTTTATACAATGGTTAACACTTCTTGGAGAAAAGATTACCAGAAAAAAATACCATGCTGTCATTGTCATGTTTCCCCTCTAGGACTTCTGGTGTCTCTTCTTTTAGTCCTCCAAAGAGAAGATTTCAGATCTGAAGTGAGATGCTATTAAGTATCTATTAGAGTAATTAACACCAGCTAGAATTTTAGAAAATAAATGTTACATGGTTGCCAGCAAAGCAAGATATCCACTGATCATAATTTCTCCAATTAATACTGCAGTGTACAGTCACTTGGATTGCAAATTCTGAGCATGCCATGTGTTCTTGTATCATGAGGGCAAGAAAATCCTTATTAATCCGGACCAGAAAAGTAGAATGATGCCGAACAGCAAAGGGCAGGAACAGACAGATGGGCATTGGCTGATCAGTACTCTGAGCAGAAAAAAATGTAGTGCATTTCCAGACTGTATACTTCTGGGTAGAATAAACAGGATGTTAATTTTGACAAAAATATTGTCTGGTAAAGAACTGCTACAGGTCCTAGTAGAGACAAGGACTGCCAGAGTATTTGGACTCGTCTCCTAATTTCTCTGTTTAGGAACTGAGCAGATAAAGTCTCATCATGGACCAAACTCTTTACCAAAATATATGAAAAGAGGTACTTGAATGGTACATTAATTTGTTTGAAAAGTTTGGCCTTTATCTGCACTCTTTAAAACACGCTGCGTAACAATGCACAAAATATTCTTTCCAAGGAATGATCTCAGATTTCTGGGGGTAAGAGAAATGTAATTTTCATTAAGAGTTTGTGTGTATTCTTTGCAGACTTGTCTTTTCTACCCAGTCTCCTTCCTGTTATACTGGGGAGAGAAGACAGAGCCCTGACCTCAGCAGCAGTGGATTAAGCAGTCCATGTGGTTGTGTTACATCATATGACACAGGAGTGAGTATCTTACTAATCAAGGACTATAAGGGAGTAAAATAAGGTTCTTAGCTCTCTTGTGGTATTAGGCCCATGTATCTACAGTCTTCCTAAAAAACAAATAAACCACATACTCATCAAAAACATTTTCACTGAGATAAAGAGATTTCATTGCTTACACTTGCATATCAGCCTAGAATATCAGGGTTTCTCAAGGGGAAAAAAAAGGTTATTTGGGCTGATCGTAAGGGAATGAGGTACTTCAGTTGAAGGAATTATGATTCCTCAAATGATAATTTACAACAACCACAACACGGTGAGAGCCAAAATACCAGCACGTGCCCTGTGGTCAGTGCTATGGAATTACCTATTCGTGTGAATCACTCCAAGTAATGGTTAATTCCTTGCTTATTCCTGAGTTGTGAAACAAGAGTTCTTTGAGTTAGTAGGACCTCTCCCATATCCCCACATATTTCAGCTGGCACACCCGGAAGGCATGGGCACATCTGCTTCAAGATGGGGAGATAGAATGGGACTTCTAACAAGATCCCAGTCAAATAGGATGGGACTGCAAGCTGTGTTATGGGAAAACAAACTGGGTGGTGATGATCCCAAGACAGGCACAGCAGTCAAATGATAAGCTAAATCTGCCATGATGCAGTGCATAACTGCCTCTGGAGTATTTGAGCAGATTATACAAAGACATAAAGGGCTTCTTAAATTTAAAATTAAGGAAGGATATATATATATATATTTAAAAGAGTGTCACACTGATAGGTGTTGGTTAGCACAGATGTGACAGATTGAGATCACTAGGAGTCATACACTCCACATACTGTACAAAAACTGACAACAGCCATAATGCCAGCTTTACTGGGACATTTTTCAGATGCTGTGAATGGGTAGTTGTTACCTTTAAATCCCTGAATATAAGAAACCAGAAACATGGGATCTTTCAGTACCACGTGGCAAGGATATTTTCTTCCCTCAGTGATCCAGAACTAGTAGCCCCTTTTTCTTTTCTAATGATTCTGAATATAAAGGTGGTATGCCCCGAAATAATGAGCTGACAGAGCATTTTTGTCCTGTCTGACGACCCCTGAACAATCCTACATTCCATCAGATGCATTCAACAAATGCCTGCACTGACTGCTGGACAGGGCTGCTTGTCATATGGTTTACAACACTGAGAGGATCCTGGCCTATGCCAGAGTTAGGTCAGCCTGCCAACAGTTGGATGTATATCCTGCAGTACGTACGGCAGTGCCTAGCAAACATCAGAGTAGGATGAAGTGGAGAGGGGAGCTGCAGTTGTCACAATATGCAGAAAATTAGTGTCATGACATGTACTCAACAGCAGATTTCTGCACTAGTCTGTTTTTTTATGCTGTTCTCAAATATGCATGTTAGAACTTAGTATTACAACTCAACATTAAGAACTTAAGGGTTTAAACAGATGTTGCCCACATCTAAAACAATCAGCAACATTCCTTTTAGGATCAAAGAAAACTTTATAAATCATCTTCCTGAAGCATATTCTTCCCAAAACCTTGGTGGTGTGAAAAGAGAGGAAGTGTGAGGCATCCTTCCCATGAACACATGCCAGTGAAGTGGGCCTTTTGTGCATAATACACATAGGCAGAGGTGACGTGATTGTGCCTAGCAGCATCACGTCACAGTAGGTCTGCATTAAAGGAGTCTGTGGTTTAGAGGAGTAAAAAGTAAAGCAGGTGTTTCAGTTTCTTATTAGCAAAGGAAACATGCCAGATTGTGAATGGACAACCGATCACATACACAGAGAGCAGACTACGTGCTGAGCTCTCCAAATCTCTCTCCTCCCCATGTACTCTCCTCACAGAAATTCATTTTCAAGAATTTAGAGCTGGGCATATCGTGCACAGATTTTGCAGAATGACATTTTTCATCTTTGACCTTCATACACTGGCAAAAGTAAAATTACATTTCTACAATACTCATCACCCGAGATGCTCTCACATGGTCACACAGACCAAAGAGGACTTCTCACCATGAAGCAAATTCAACATCCAGGGGGAACTCTGCATTTACATTTTCTACACTACTCTTATAAGAAATAGATAAGCCTTTGACCAAATGTAAATGCAACAAATATATTAACATAATTATTAATAAAATTAATAAATAATCAAGGAGTTCAGCTATTTAAAAGCACTTGTGCTTGAAAGAAATTACAGCACAGATGGCACAAAACAAAGAGCTCATTCCTGCTCCAATTAAAAGCTGAACTCTTGACTCACATAACTGCAGACAGAATCACTCCCAGGTACGTTGACAGAAGATTATTTTCGGCTCATGTGGATTTTTGAAGCACTTGGTATAGCTAAGTCACGTATCTGACTTTCACAGCTGAACTGGAAATGCTGTCTCCTCTTGACTATGACAATATTTCTCCTGCATCTTCACAGAAGTGTACACAAAATTCAAGTCAAGTAATTTATGGAAACCAAACAACCTTGTAGTGCTTTCACATTTCAATGAGGCAGGACTTTTTAAGATGAGAAAACAGATAAGTACAATGCGTTTGATCCATCAAAGCGTTTTTTGCTTTAGTGGATGCTCACACGTATTTGCTGGGATTTATTTCTATTTAAAGAAATGCCACAATCTACTGTTTACACGTAGCAAAGGAAATGCAGTGGGGAAAAAACTGATATTTTACCATTAGTACTAGAGAAAAAGTTGCAAGGCAACTTGCAGCAATAGTAGTTCTTTGCTCATAAAATGCAAAGTATGTAGTATTGTTTGCTACATCATGTCACATTTGCTAGGGTTAGAGATAGGCAAAGGCAGTTCCTAGAGCAGCAGATTGCTAAAGGGCAAGATGGAACAGGAGGGGGTGAAAAATGGCCATGTTCTCACTGCTTGCTTTGCCAATAAGAGAGTCCTGAAAATCAGGTTGGCTCCTGCTGCTGCAGGAATTACAGACTATCTGGGGCTGTGATGGGAGCTGTTACTCCCAGCAACAGCAAAAGCTCACCCTTCCCCAGCAAGAAGCTGCAGCTGCTTCTCTCCAGCCCTACTCCTGTCCCTTCCCCAACTGTAGCAACTTTTCAAATCTGCTTTCAGTGCAAAGAAGCTAGATTTGATGTTTGCCATAAAGAAACACAAATAAAAGTCTGAAAGACATTTACTACAGCACAGCCCTAAATGGAGAAGCTGAACTTTTAAGGCTGTTCAATGCCTTTTTTAAACTCCAGAATAAGGACTTTTGCAACGGCAAAATGGAAAATGGTACCATGAATTCTTGGCATAAAACCATGCTGATGAACACAAAAATGTATTTTTACATGCAGAGAATTTTTAATTTATCTGTTTTTCCATAGTTTAAAATACTTAGATCTGACATGAAAAGCATTAGACACACAAACTATATGTGGTTTGTAGTTATGGTAAATTATTGTAGACCTTGTGGAAAGTGCTGGATTGACAGTCCTAGTAGTACTAGGACTACATAGTCCCAGTGAACAGTTTTCTCCTACGGTTTCTAGCTGTGTCCTTCAACCCTGACCAAAGTGGAGAGTCGTCATCTTGTGAAGAAAATGATAAGCTTTCCATGGTGCATTTTGTCACATCAAATACTAGCAGTATTGCACTGCCCTCTGTGGTAACAATTCTGTGTTGTATACATGCAGCCGTGGGGAATACATTTATTAAAAATGCTTAAATGAGATCACACGAGTACTTCTGAGCTGAGCGGGATTTAAACTACTGTCCCAGAGATGAAATGATTTTATTGCAACAGCAGTAACTTTTAGTGTGGCTTCTAATATGTCACACAGAAAGAGCCTCTGTCCTGAGGCTATAAACGATAAGAATAAAATGCATCAGATGGATTAAAATAGCATGACCAAATAAACCAGAATAAAAAGGACTGGGATAAAATACATCAGTTGCCTGTCCTCTGTGTCATTCAGGCTCCTCTCTAACTTATAAGCTTATCTTTCAGTCACTTTCTCATGATACATATAAGGCATTTGCAATTTTGACATTTGTTCTGAAGTATTTGGAGGGATCCCATCTTACTTGTTAATGGTAAAGGAAAGGAGAGGAGATACTTCACATCATGATGCCAGATGAAGGTGTTGCTTTTAAGAAATTAACCAGGTTGCACTCAGCCATCTGAGCACCTCTTCATTCTGCTACTTGTGCTGAGCTGCAGATCTTCAGCACCTCCTGTTCATAATCTCCAGAACACTGAAAATCAAAAAGCAAAGAAAAATATCATATTTTTTGACATACCTTGATTTGCAGCCTTAAACACTGAGTGGAACACTAGAGCATTACCTAGCATTTTTAACTTAAGCCCATCAGTGCTCTTGTTAAATCTTATTCCGTTAGAATTATAAAATTCAATAAAAGTTAATGGCAACTTTCTTGTAGCTGGAGGTTATCACAGCACTTGTGGAATAAAATCTTATCAATGGACTGGAACAAGCAAATACAGATTTATACCAACAACATGCTGTAAAAAATGCACAAATTGATTGGTGTTACATGGAATTTTAAATATACTTTTGTTAAGGCTGGCCTTATAGTAAAGATAAGATAAAGTGCTTTACCCTTGATTAGACTCTGAGATAGGCTAACAGAGTTACGAGACACCTCTGCAATACAAATAAGTTATTCAGAAATTGTTACCTCAATTTTCAAAGCAGAAAGGGGGTCTCAGTCCTTCATCCTCCCATGTTACTGCTAAGCCATCACTGTTACATGTGATACAAGTCTCTGTCATAAAGGTCCCTCCAACTAAAAACATAACTTACCATAAGCTTAACAATCATGGATTCAGAAAGGCACATGCAAGTGTGAACAAAGCACACAACCAAATGCTGAAGCCGCTCAGACAGGGAGCACCTGAAAAGCAGAATGCTTTATGCCTCACTGTTACAACACACTTCAGTCTAGTGCTATCCTACCTAAGCCAGCCCAAAGAGGTGTAGCAAATTACAGCATTTCAGTGCTCCTATTTACATTTAGCAGCTCAAAAGATGACAACTTTTGGAACAGTCAACTTCCATGCACGGCTCCAAAGAGAAGCATTTCACAGGGGTAGTATGGAATAATAGGTATAGCAGGAATAATGAATGAGAAGAACTCAGGTGATCTTTGCCCAGGAAACTCCTCCCTGTGGTCTATCTACAGGGAAGATGTGCCACGTGCATGAGAGATGTGGGCTGACAGTACAGGTCAGCTGCTTCCAGTAAGATCTGCTTTAATTTCAGCAAGGGCATGGTAGCAATTTAGTCGCCCTTAATCCTCTTTTAGCACCTCAGCATTCCTCTCTTTTCTTCAACATCTTATCTCTTGCTTGTAGCAGTGGAAGGAACAATATTTGCTGTCTGATAGTGATAATTTCTCAGCGCTGGCTTGACTGTATGTGAACTATCACTAACTGTAAAATGTCCATATATACACGCCAGCATAACTTGCCCAGTATAAACTGCAATATGAAGAAGTAATAAGTTAAACCACTGAAGCCTAGGCTTTCTTTCCAAACAGGGTGGGAACAGCAGGGGAAAGTAGGGCCCTAGGTCCAGTTTGGATAAAGGTGCTAATCCACCCCAGTGCTACCTCCTTTCCCATTTGCAGCTCAGCCAACCAGGGCCCCACTCTAAACTTTTAAGACAAGGAAAAAAGGACTGGGGAAAGCTCACTGTTTCAACCTATGTTTTACACAAGCTAGTGCTTAGCACAGTGTCATACACTAGCCAGCTGACAGTTTTCCTTCATTATATGCTGTGGGTAAATCTAGCAACATCCCTGTCATTCCTCTTGGTCAGGCACATGATTGGTGGCGGGAGTTAAAGCTGATTACAAAATTCACTCTAGCCCACCTTCACAATACAGGTGTGATCCTGGTGGGTGCTGAGATGCACATTGCACTGGTGCACCAGAGCCCTCCCCTCTAAGCAGAAGTGGGAAGTGGCTGTACTCACCACCTGGAGCTGGGGGTCTCCTCGACAGTGGTATGCAAGCTGTGGTGGGTGCCTCCGGGGTGCTGGTCCTGGCTCCATCCAGTGCCAGCTGAAGGCTCTGGAGCTGTGATGCACTCAGACGCTCACGCTGTGATCCTGTAACCATAGCAGCATTTTCAGGGCCCAGGTTTGCTATTTGTTCTGGTGACAATACCTGGGAGTGAAAAAGCCAGAAAAAATCATTTAGACTGCTGACTGCAGACAGGTAAGGAATGAGGAGAAATAGCCTTCAACATTGTATTTCTATAGGAAAACTCAATAGAGCTTAGAAAAAGCTCTTTGTTAATTTATTTCACTGGCCACTTACTGCTTGGCTGTAACAGCTTGAGAAGCTTTCTGTGCTAACACTATATTGGACACTGCTTCAATATGTAAAAGGAGCTTCATTTTGCAGTAACTTTTCTGACTTGTGCAAAGACCATTGACACTGTGCATCCTCTTGTGTTTTTGTGTATTTCCTCTCACAGCTGCTGCCAAGCAACCTCTCTTGAATCTATGTTCAACCCTTGATTGGAGGTATCAGTAGAGAAAGCAGTGAGTTGAAAAATAATATGCTTTAATCTCATTATTGTTTCCTCTTTTAGACTGCAAATCCTCCAAGTTTGGTTGCACTGAAGTTTGTGTTTAAAAATGAATATGGAAATTATCATCTTATAGTAATTATGTTACACAGAAATTAACCTGCCGTGCATTGGCCATGCTAGATGGCTTCGATTCCAGCTAACAGTCTGCAGTCCCAAGAATTGCAGCCTTCCTGCACAACATGCCATCTCTGCAGCAACAGTTCTGCATCCAGGTTCTGCTTTACAAGGGATTATATTTTCCCCTTCCAGGTAGGTCAGACCACGGAACAAACCCTTCCCTGTTTTTCACTGTCTAGCAAATGATATGCTCTTTTAAACCTCATAAACTCATGTAAATGCCTGTCATCCAGAAATGTTGAAATGAGCCACTTTTAAGCTAAATTAAGGTGCATTATACTATGTAGTTTTTCAAAAATCAAAATCTGAATAATGTAGGTAGCTCTAAAATAACACAAAAGCTATGTAAACAAGTTCTGCTTTGAGTCTTTCAAATACAGCAAAGTGTTCTGGGAAGATTCCCTGTTGTTTTTTAAGCACATTTTGTATTATCATTACCACTCTTACTAACAAAAAAGTAAGCTCTTCACAAGAGATTCTGTAAGATGCAACAGACCTTCACCTTCGCCTGTTTTCCAGACAAACAGTTTGGCTAAGAACATCTCAAGCTTATCTAAACTGTCAGTGGTACTGTGCAAAACAGTAATTGTTCAAGGAGTTATTCTCATTTATGGAAGCTGACACAGTTAACTATCTGTTTAGCTCATCTGGCCATAAATACATCGTTTGACTGAGCATCTGAGAGAGACCAGACTAGGCAGAATATTAATCTTGTCACTGAGTCAAATAAAGTCTGGGCCAATGACCTCAAGATCCACGTTCTAATTTCTGGTCCACATTCAGAATGGTTGTAATTAGATGTAATTCCTTTCTGATCTGTATCTGCTTGTACAATCTGTTCCTCAGAGCTAACTCAGGGAAATGTTGCCAGATTTCAGGATAATAAAAAGGCTCTTACCTAAGTCAGCAGAGAAATCTGTAGTTGTGATAGCATCTCTGCAAATGTTAATAAACAGAGAAGAAAACTCAGATCTGAATACAGTGTGAAAAGAAAGAGAGTCCCTTCTGTGCTTTCTGACCCCAGGTCTTTGCTTTTTCTCTGATACTCATTCTGAGGAAAAAACAAAGCTTGCTTAACATATTTTATGCTCATCACAAGTACAGATAACACAGCTTAATGTTTTAGATCCCTGTCTCTCAAACCATAGAAAAATTCTTACTGAAACCCCAAACCAGTGCTGCAGTTTATTTATACCAGAGTTAAAACAATAAAAATTCAATTGCTTCTTGACTAACAAAGCTCTTACTTGGAAAATTTCAGCAGGTAAACTTCTTATTGCTATTGGCTGGAAATATGGCATCAGGTTTTTATCAAAAGCTTTTAATTCATCCTCATTCAAACCACCTGCAAAGGTAATATGGTTTTTTTATTAGACTGACTTTTAGGGTAACACTTGTGCAAAATATCTAATAAATGTATTTCTTCCATATGTCTCACTGAGGAATACTGGTTCTCAGTTCTGTTGTTTCTTACATTGTGTTCAAACATTATAAGTCCTTAGCCATTGGTATGGAGCGTACTCTACCCGAAGGACCACTAAATAACTCTTGTGCTCATAAAAGAGAGGGAGATATGATAAAAATCTATGAAGTCATAAGCAGTGTCATCAGAGAATGCTTCTTCATAGCCTCTTCTAAAACAGGAAGATTTAGGGAGCATTAAGTGAAATTATTGGAAGGCTTTAAAAAAAGGTGCAGCGGGAAGTACCTTATGGAGACTACCACAACTTTTCCTTAGGGCTAAGAAATTGCTGAACGTCCATCCCTGCAGGTGACTCCTCTCTGGAAGAAATTCATTTTGCCAGTCTGGAAAAACACACTGCTACACGAACCTGTCACTCAACACTTAATAACACTGCCTCACAACCATCACCATCTGCAGTCTGAAATTTGTTACCTGCTATAGTACCAATTTCCTGTAACACAGAGCCATTCCAGCTGCTCGCAGTTCCAAACACAGACTCTGTTATCTTCTTAAACTGCCTCAGAACAGGAGTGCTACACAGCAAGAGGCCAATTCTTGCAACAGCAGCACTGCAAAAGACAAGGCTAATGTGACATGCTGCAATCACATGCAATACTAAAAGTGCCTGGAATATAGTCTGCAGTAGCAAGAATGTAAACCCATTTCCGAGTTAAAATATACGTACAAACATTGCAAGCAAATGTTTAATGCTTGGAGCAAAAACCCAGGCTTCACAGAATCACAGGGTTTGGAAGGGACCTCTGGAGATCATCTAGCCCAGCCCCCTGCTAAAGCAGGTTCCCTACAGTAGGTTGCAAGGTCTCTCAGTGCATTACTTGAATGGTGGGATACAAATGGCAGAGGAAATTTAAAATGAAACAGCCACTGTATGCTTTCTGTAACAGCTACTGCCTTTCTTAAAGCATTTTGAATGCAAACAAAAGAGCCCTTTAGGCTCTGTAAATCTTAAAGGAAAACAAGTTTGCATTTTATCAATAGAGATACTAATAATTCTGTTTTGTTTCAAATGCAGTACCTGAATTCAGCAGTCCTTATGGACATGATTTCTGTGGAGTTCAGAGCACAGAGAATAGCTCCCAATCCAACTAAATCAAAGCTTTTTAGCGTACTCATTGTTTGCCCAGAATCTTCTAGAAAACTTTGCAAAATAGATCTTGCCTGCAGAAATAAGAAGATATTAGGTGCGAATGGAGTAGATATAATTGAAGATTTTGCTACAGGAGCCCAAACTCACACTGGAAGCTATGGAGTGTTACAAAGGGACCACATATAATCCTGAGCCTCTCCAATGTAATTAATGGGAGCTCTGTCGCGGCCTTCAGGAGGAGCACTGGCACCACCTATTTGAGGCACTGAAGGAGAGCATTTATACAGCCACTTCCCAAATGCAGGCAAGTTAAAAGAATTCAGTATGTCTTCTCTTGGTCACAAGTGACTACCTCCCTACAAGAAATGGGCACTGAAGTGCCTAACACAGCTGCCAAATTCAGTTAAACTGCTAGAAAGAAATGCAAATTGATTAACGAGATTAATATGAATTATTTACGTTTTCTAATATCAAGTTGTCTTGCCTTATTTAACTGTCACTTTCTCTCAATTTAATATGAAAATCTATTGATGTAATCAGAAGTTATTCAAAGAAAGGAAGATGAAAGGAACATAGCATCCAAGTGGCATACTTGCTATCAACTTAGGTTTCCAGGGCAGTGAATGCTAGGGTTGGGGTGTACACTGCCTCTTCAGTGATTACTCTTAGTGAAAAAGGCCTGCATCCTCCACCAGCAGCATCTCTTCAGGGACCAGTGTGAGAGGAGCTGCTGACCTCTTTTATTACTTGGTGGGAAAGAGCTAAGGAATACTGGTCACTACCACAATTAATACTGTTGGACCGCAATTATTACAGTTAATACTGATTGACATCCTCTTGGCCATCTCACTGGGGAAGCCATCAGCCAGGCGGACATCAGTGCTGACCTACCATCTCTCATTTGTGGTGGCCTCAGCTGAAGACAACCAGCAGGCAGTGGTAGGGGTTGCTGTATCAGTTTCCTAGGCAATCCCAGGACTTTAATCCCAAAGGACATACATTCAGTGGTAAATTCAGTAACGTGCTTACCTGGGTAAGAGTCCATTCTGCTTGTTGACTGAGGACAGAAATGGTGTCAATTGAATGTAAATCTAGCTCTTCAATTTCATTTTCAGTGAGCGCCAGTGCAATGTGCCCCAGAGAAACAATATGGTAGCTCTTCCAGCCTAGCAGTGACCCCCAAACCTTTAGAACAGATTCATTAGTTTATAACATCTGTTAGATCATTGTGAATCTTTCTCTATGTACACCATTCCTCAAACACTTCTTTTTAAAAGTCCCAATACCTGATATATGTGTCTTCACACACAAAAGGCAGAGATTGGATATTGTGAAGGTAGGTACTGAAGTAACAATGGTTAGTTTATCTAAAATATCAAAATCAGTGTACTTATATTGAAGAGTTCCTCTTCTAGCCTTATTTGTGGTACAGTTACAGTACAGATTCAAAAGCTGTCACAGACCAGCCCCAAGAAAGTTGTAATTCCAGGAAAAGATCTGCCTGAAAAAGGAATAATGAATGACCATCAAGAGCTAAACCTGCAGAGCTCAGAACTACTGACTGCATTTAGTTGGGAATTACAGAAGATGGGAGTCAGTAGTCAGTATCTCTTAGGATGTGGCCAATTGCCTTTGCAGAGAAAAGACACTGGGTTGGGCTGATGGAAGTAACTTGAACAAGACAGGTATATGTTGGGAAAAAAAAAAGAAATCCCTTGAAAGGTCTCAGATACTTGAGCAGCTTTGCATGATGTCAGTCAGTACAGGAGAGTTTTCTCATATGTGATTGTGTGAACAACTCCGTATAGAGAAATGAATGTAAAAGCACGGTCCTGGGCTAAGCTGACCACTCCATGCAAATATTTTTTCCATTTTCAGAGAGCTGGTGTCTGCTGTACAACTCAGAGAACACAAAGGGCCAGATCTCTGGAATAAGATACTCTCCCCCAGAGTTGGGGGCTGTGTGCTGATTGTGCCACCACACACACCCCGGAGATGCCCCAGGACTGTTGAGGTGTTCTGTCTCAACTATGACTCTCAGGGCAAGGATTTGTTTAAGAGAGCCTTTGCCAGACCCTCACCTTCTGACTGAGTATCCACTAGATCTTTTATGTCAGTTTTACAGTGTCATAAAGAAAAAGAAAATAGCCCAAGTCTGGGAAATTTCAGTCTTCTCCAAAGAAAAGACACAGTAAAAAGCATTACCTCCATTTTAATGCTACTAATTCTCTAGCTTAAGAGATACATGAAACACATACAGTTAAAAATGTTGTGTGCCTGTTTCCTGATCTAGGTCATAAAATACAGAATCTGAGCAGCTTCATAAATAGCATTATCTGTGCTGAAGAAATCTCAGTCATAATGGTATAAATAACACAGAGTATGAAAACTGAACCTCTCCTTTGTCCTCATTCACCTAGAGACTACAAAACCATACATCTGTTCCTATCACGGAGCCTGGAGACCTTCCACTTCCAAGTGAGTTAAGCTGCTTACTTTCATTAAGACACAATCTGATAACTAGAATTTTTGAATTAGTCTGTGGCCATGAGTAGTATGCAGTTTATTTTAGAGGAAATAAATGAATTTAGGAGAAATTAAATCTGGCTTAATCAAACCTTTAATCACAGATGCCCTTTAGTTAATAATATAACAGCATCTTCTGCAAATAATTTCAAAGAGCTGTAGTTCCTTTGCCTGTACTGATTTCTCATGCTTGGTGTTGAGTGTAATAGCATGTTGCATCTGACAGATTAATACATAGAGTCTGTCCTCATCTAGCAGCAGCCTGTCTCACCAGTACTCACACAGACCAAATATACAAAATTCAGAGCACTACAGATCTGTGCATCTTTGAGTTGAATATAGGAGCATATCAACCTTGTTGACAATTTCTCTAGAGCAGATAACTCTGTAATCACACTATTATGCTGCACTCTGTGAAATACTTTAGTCTCTACCATCTCAGATGAGCATTAGTTTTATCATCCTCTAGAATTATTTTTGTTTTTCCTTTTCCCACCCACATGCCTCCGTGTTGTCAGAGGGAGGCAGATGGACAAATGTATTTGATGCAGTGAGCTGCTGCCCTGTCACAGCAGAGACACAGCTGCAGAGTCACAGTCAGGCACCTGTAATTTGGGAGCTTTAAAAGATGTGCTGCACTGCTAAAAACTGCACTTTTGGATTATCTACCCAAAGCTCCACTGCTTTGGCTGCAACTGCCACTGTACAAAGATGCTGTCCAGGCTCACTATGGCACAGTCTTCAGATCTTCAAGCATCTGCACTTGTCCTACTTGCAGCTAACTGCACTTGTAGACACTTCCTAACCTTGTTCTGTCATAACAATCCAATGGAACCTAAAAATGACTTCTAAAACATTGCATCATTTTGACAGAATGGGATTCAGGAAAAGCTAGCCAGGGAGAGATGGAGGCAGAGAGGAGACAACTTCCACCAGATACTGGTGACATGAAGCTGAAGACAGCCATGCTAACCTCTTCATCTCTGGCTCTTCTGAAGCCAAAACAATAGGTATGACTGCATCCTAAGGCTTTTCCTGGCTGAAACATAAGTCTATTTTGGAAAAATACCAGCAAGCAGAAAAAGCAGGTGACCTCCAGGAGGAATACATCACCAGTCTCAGCGGCGGGTGAGGTCTGGCTTCTAGAAGCCCACAGCTAACCAAGGCAGCAGTGCACAGAGCCCGCACACTCTGCTGATGCTTTGCCCCTGACACAGGGTACAGTGCTGGCAGCACCCAACCCCGTCCTGTGCTCTGGCACACTCCACAGGCACCACACACACCCAAGGCCCAGGGCAGAGACCTGTTGCTTACCCACCAAAGTACCCTCTCTTTCAGTCCGTTTGGTTCTATTACACTGTAAACTGTATTTAACTTGGATGTAGACACTTGAACGCTCTCAGCTGAATTCTCAGCAGGCTAACCAACAACCAGATTGCTGTTTTTTTCATTTATAAAATAAAAGTGAGAAGCAAGCAAATGAAAAGCCATTGAAAAGCAAAATTGCAGCCAGTAGCTCAGAACAACTTGCCTCTTGACTCTAAAACAAAGCAATAATCTTCTCGTGTTATTTTTCTAATGAGCAACAGATATTCCTGAAGCAGAAGGGACATCACCACAGCACGGTTACCTTAGAACTGCATAGTTCAATAGCAGAAAGATAAATTATGGAGTAAATTTTCTTTTATGTACAGAATAGTTACCTGCTTGGCTTTTTCCTTCAAGGCCATAAGCTGGGAGTTGTTAAAACCGGAGACAGCCCCAAGAAGTTCTACATTTTTGTCAAAAGTCCCTGCATCCATGCATTTCAGCTCCTGAGCTGACCAATAGACATTTGCTTCTGCTAACTTAATAATTTCATCTGAAGAAGGGGCTCTGGTTCCCAGGCAATCTGAGAAAAAAAATAGTCAAACAGTAGGAGTATTTTTCAAAGAGACCAAAATAAAGGAATTGAATAGGAAGACTTAAGAGTTAGGAGCCTTATGGACTTTGAATTAACTGCAACCAATGTAATATTAATTATCTCGCAATGAAATAATTTCCTTAAATATTTGCATCATTGATCTCTTGGATATAAAACTATAATTTGCCTAATTTGTGAGATTCAGCTACATTCTTTGTCCTTCAAAGGCAGTGCATGCTGTAAAAGAAAATAGGAGTAGCATGTATTTCAGAACTGTTACAATACAGGATGCCACAATAAAACTAAAATCTGAAGGCACACAATGCTGAGAGCAACCGAGATCTTCCAAGTTTTCTTCAAGATCTGTTTCCTAAAGGAATCAAACTCAGATCTCTGAGATGGCCTCAGTGTAAGTCTCCATCCAGCTCCAATGCTGCTCAGAAAAATTACAATTAAAATATATTTATATATCGCAGCTGAATGAACTCCTCTGCGTTCAACCAGTTTGTTTCTGAATCCAGCTCAACAGGAAAGTATTGGACACAAGAGATCCCTTCATGCTGAAGTACCCTGACAGAGATATACGGCTTGTAAAACTTGCCTGACATTTAAACAAGGTGGAGACAGCAACTGGATGTGTCACAGAAGCACGGTGCTTGTTCTCCATGTCAAGCGAGTTGTTAAAATGTCAGGAACGAGAGGGAGTGTCTCGCTTGCAGCAGGGCTGTTGGGACAGATGACCTGCATTTAAAAATCTGACTTATGGGCAGCTTCCGGCCCCACGCATGATCAAATGAGAGATTTTCCACTCTGTGTTTTAACAAATCCTGGTCTTTGTTGGTGTAATCTACCTCTCACTTTGATGGAAAACAGAAATTAGAGTCCTAACATGCTTGCTTACTGCTCTCTCTCTCCTGGCACTAATGCAGGAAAACCTTATTAAACGATTATCTAAACCAAACCTGAAGATATGTAGAGATTATACGGCCATTACCAGTAAAATGCAAGAATTCCACAGATGCTGCGTCAGAGCTAAGCTCCCCCAGATAAATAAATTGAAGCGAGGATGTATAAAGTAGATTTGTACTATGAAAGTGGGCAGAGGAGGGATTTATTTGCATCAAAGGAAGCTGCAGTAGTGGGTAGAACATTGAAAAGACTGAATCTGTTGAGTAAACGAAAATGTCGTTCAGTTTGCACTGCACCAGCTGACATTCTGCTCTCCCTGTACGTGCCCTCCTGTGAAGCTGCATTGTTTCACTTTCCCCTTCTGCAAAAGGTCAGCCTTTCTCATGTAAATACTGCCCAGTGCAGTTCCTTTCCCCAAGTCATGAAAACCTTGATTTTTTGTTCTTGGAAAAACAAAACATTGATTTTATTATTTGCAATGCACCAGATACACTGGCACAGTTACAGAGGGAAACACTAATTAGAGTCCTGGCTTTGCTTCCTGTATCTGATGCTTCTTCATTCTTTCTTCTGTTACATAATTATATTTAGTTTGATGAAGAACACATTACATAGATAACGTAACATCTCAGTGCTGTGAGTTAAGCAACCTGAATTCTTTTTCCACTATTGCTGCTGCTTTCTGGTAGCATCTCAGACATACAATTCCTGAATTTTGCCTCATATGCTCCAATTTGCCTTAAGCATCACCTTTGTTTTTCCCTTGGTATAGGCACGGATGTATGAACTGTCACTAGCAATTATTACTGTTATTGCTATTTGCTCACAACCAGTAGGAGATGTTAAATAGCAGGCTGGCATCATGCAGAGCATCCATGTTATCCTAGAGCCATTCTTCTAATACTGCATTTTTTAGTAATTTAGAAACCAGCCATAAAACTTCATTCCTTACTGAAACTACGATGTGAGCTGTGTGGAGATTATGCTTGGCAACAGAACTTCAACACCATGCTTGAAGAGCAGAAATATTTCTTGTTGGACCAGCACAAACATTCCGACATTTTCCCTCTTCCAGGCCCGTTCCCAGCTGCACCAGCACACTCTGAGCACAGAGTGAGCAGCCTTGGAACCCTGTTATCTTTTGACAAAGGCCATTAGTTTCACTGGCAGGTTTATATTGGTCTTGCAATGCAGATGAGACAGCTCTGCAACTGTAGATTAGAGTATGTGGGATTGGTGGCGTTGTGATCAAGTTCTAAAGAAACATCTGTAAGGACATAAATGTCTTAATAATCAATGATTTGATGGCTTACATGTTCAGAGAAGAGTGAATTTGATTCATATAGCTGGACTCTGCTACTCTATCAGCTTGATCCTGCTTTTTTAGAGCATGATAATTTGTAATGACTCCTCTGCTCAACAGAGGTCACAGTTTTGTTCAGCCAATGCAAAAATACAGCTCTGTAGAACACTATCTCCTGTATATGAACACAGCATTGTAAGGGATGTCACAGCCATCATCCAGAGTTGCTGCTATTTAAGTGAGAGGATTTCCATGCAGGCACAGGGGCCTCGTGAGAGCTTGGACTTGCACTGTTAGGCAGAACTGATGGGTAGGTTTTCAAAGGCAGTCAGTACCAGCCTCCCTGAAACTGCTGGCTGCTAAATGCTAATCAGTGCTTGCAGAAGCTTCCCCCACAGCAAGGTCATTCTCCACAGCACAAGATGACATGGCCTAAAAATTCTGCCTGGGTGAATTTAAGATACGGGAAAGAATTGTTGTAATAGAATGTAGTCAAAGTATGCACCTTCTACAAAGAAAATGATCCATTTGTCACCACAGATTCTAGTAGATGGACTGTTAATAAATTTTAGATTATAACAAAACACAGTGCCACAACCAATGTCAGATTTCACAACAGCTGAGTCAACATATGCTCATGTCTGGCAAAGGATTAACCATGTGTAATCTTCTGGCACAACAGTAACTTGTCACCTCCACAGCTTTTTAATTCAAGGAGCTTCATTTAGATTACAAAGAAGCCAAAAAAAGGTAAAAATCAACAAAAACCCAATTCAAATAATCTTTTCTTCAATGTAAGTACACACATGCCAGGAGATACTTAGCCTTGCAATGCAGTACTGAAAACAGGTGTTTCAGCAACTGGTCAGCGCATCAAATGACTATGGGCAACAGAGCAAAGACTCACCATTTATACAAGTAGACTGGTAAGTTACTGAGTGCTTTCATTTTCATTGTCCTTGGAATGCATATGATGATCAAGGCAAAACAAGAAGTCAGTTTGAACTGTAAATCTGGTACTTTGACACTGCACAGACACCAGGTAAAGCACTCACCTGGTGTGGTGAGATGTGGTTCCGTGTTGGCAGTGGCATTGAAGACAGATTCAAATACAGTTGATAGAAGCTCTTCAGCTGAAGAAGGTGGTCCAATTGTCTTTGCTATTCGCAAAATGATATCTGGAAACTTCAAAAGGAAAGAAAAAAAAATAAGACATCTTTCCCTTTTTTTAAAATAAATCATTTTGGAGAGAGATTTGTGCAGAATCAGCAAAATGGAGGTTAGTAACAGCTCAGCCTCCTTCCTCTTTATGCAGATGTTTAGCAAGCTTCTGAAAGGTTAACAGCAGGTGTTCAAGGAAAAAAATACTTAACACAAAGTAAATTCTGAGAGATTCTCCCTCTACCATGCCCTCTCATCTGCCTGATGGCTGACTGTGTAGCAACAAACTCCTCTGTCTGTAATGTGCAGCGTGGAAAATACCATATTTTCTTTGTTTCAAATTTGTCAAATAAATATAAAAATTGAGGATAGGGACTAGTTAAATTAGGAGAAATAATTTTTACCTATTCATTTTCTTTAGGGTTCTGTGATGCTTTGGTATCTCTTCTCTGCCCTGCTGGACACCTCCCTTTCAGTTATGAGTCCTATTCTAGTTGTCAATTATAAGCACTATTTCCTGAGAAAAAGTTGATGACTGTGCTCACATATTTCTGCAAAATAATGAATTCCTCATTCCAGTATAGTTTACCCTTATACATAAAAAGTTGTAAGATTATATGAACTAAAGAGGGCAAAGAAACTACAAGACAGTGCTGAGGCTATTAGTTATGCATGCTAAACTGGCCCTTGGGCAAAGGGCCATATAAGTAAGTGCTGATTTGATCAACGTGAGCCCATTATTAACAGGATAAGAAACATAACTTTTATGGTTGAAAGGCAGAGGAATGGAGGAAATAATGCTACACAGAATACAGTTCTAAAAATATTTGTGTCTGCATAATTTTAAACACAGCATATTTTTTCTACACGACAGTGTGCAATTATCACTGTACATGTGCAAATAATTGCCTAGAAGAGAGAAGAAATCTCAGAAATTCTGATGAAGTAAAAAACGTGTAAACGGATAAAAGCATGCTTACTTGCCAAAATAATTATTTACCTAGTTTAACATTCAAGTTACATAATCTAGGCTGTTATAGCACTCATAAACCCATATTCAAACATAACGTTTAATAAATGTAAATGTTAAAATAAGAACATACCTTTTCAGCAAGGACATTTAGTTCTCCTTTTGACAACTGAGCTATGAATGGTCCAACATCTAATGTTGTTTCTGCTGTCCAGTTCTTTGGAGAGCTGAAAAAGTATTTTTGAAAATTTTATTAATGAAGAATGCTTGCAATCAAAACTACACTGAAACTTCAGAGCTTTTCTTATACTGTATCATATAGGAAAGACAGATGATCCCACACCAGTGTGATGATTCATGTATATTGAGCAACCTGGTCTAGTGGGAGGTATCCCTGCCTATAGCAGGGAGGTTGGAACTAGATGATTTTAAACATCCCTTCCAGCCTAAACCATTCTATGATTCTATAACATCAGACTGCATTTTCTCATCTCTCTCAGACATATGGAGCATTAGTGGAATTCTCAGGACATACAGAGAAAGCCTTCAAACATTGCTTTGCCCTCTCTCTCCCTCACTGTTCCTAACATTCTTAGCATTACAGTGTCCAAGCAAGGAGAAACAGCTCTTTTCAGAGCAATTAAAATTTCCCATTTTCTATCAGATTCATACTGCAATAGTATTCTGCTAAATGGAACCCAAATAAGGACCATCATAGCCAAAACTGAAACCATCCTTTTTCCAAATACTTTATCCTAAGGACCACCTTGGCTAATAGTCAGGCAGGCAACACTTGCAAGTACTTGCTTCTCTGAGTTAAAACAAAACCAAATCAAAACAACAAACAAAAAATATATTGAACCATTTGCACGTTTACATGCACTTTTTTCATTGCTGTTGGGCAACTGTAGCTTTCCCTGATGAAAATGGGAGCTGTGGGTATTCAACATTGCTGAAAAACAGGCCCATGAACACCTAGGAAAAGTGGACAGTTTCCCACTCATTCTATAGAGATCAAATTGACTAAGCAACTCAGGAAAGTAACTCAGTCTTTTTGAAATGAAGGGACAGAAACAAGAAACATAGGTGATGACACTGAAAAATTAAGTACCTTATCGGCTCCCTGTTCGACTGTCAGGGCTATCTCCTTCATCTGAGGAAGGATCCAAGAGTCGATGAAGGCATCTCTAACACTTTGGTGAGCCAGGTCTAATGACACCTGGGCCATTTCTGTACTAGAAATCCTTTCTATGATAGGCACTATACCTCCTGAAATAACATGCTAAATTATTCAGAAGTTCAGTTCTGAGTGATGTGTTTCAAAATGAATGTTGCCTAGCACTACGTTTACCTGGGCTGTTTGACACAAAACTGACAAATGTTAGCCAACCCATTTGGGGGCTAACTTAAGACAGCACTTGGATAAATAATTTTCAGCATGGAAAATCATGCAGAAGGTAGTAGTGTAACCAGCCTGTTAGAAGCATGTGTTCTCTTAGAAAACTTTGTTGGATTTATTGCCCTGCTATGAGAACATTTGACTAGACAGGTATTATTTTAATAATAAATGAAGTATTATTGAGCACAGCGTATCAAGATTCATTCAAATTAATCTGTATCAAGATTAATTCAGGGATGGCATCTGTTGGAAAATACGGCTGCAACACTACCAGAAAAATCCTGACAACTAGGAGGAAGCTGAATGAGCAACTAAAATGACTGGAAGCACCCAGTGACAGACTTTGGGACTAAAGGGATGCTTAGAAACTGTGTTCAGTCTTAGCCTTCGGAGGCCAGATATCTCTAAGAGAGTATGCAAGAGAGAAATGTTATATTCTTGCCAGAGGACAGCTTTGCTTTTGGCATGGCTGACACAGCAGTGTGGTTCAAACCAGCCTCCTAATCTGAGTCATTAACAATATCTAACACACTCTCTCCTCTGTTGCTTCAATTGATTGAATGTATCCCTCTGCTTCCTCCTCTGGCTCTCTCCAGTTGCCACAGGTGCCTGCAGTTTTCTTCTCAAGCCACCGCACAAGTGTGAGGATTCTTCAGCTCCCTGTGCCATACCTCACCAGAAACCCCCAGCTCTTGCCACGCCAGAGATTCTTACTACCTGCCCCTCCTCAACCATTATGCTTTCTCTCTTTTTTCCCCTGGGACTTAACTTATCCAGGACGTCCCTTGGGCTGTAGTTCCACAGTTATCACATTACACACTTGAACAGAAGCGTCATTCTTGTGAACAGAGCACTGCCTTAATTCCCTGCATGCCTTAACTGTCAGCAGAAGCAAGGTACTATACCTAATACCTTACCCATATAACTCGAGGAGTTTGTATTTAATTTCAGTCTTCTGCTCGTGGCTGAGCTGTCGGCAGAGTTTGAATTGATGAAGGGCTGCTGCCATTGCCTTCAGGGACATTCTGCCACGTAGAAAAGCTGGAGGTAAGTGGCAGATTAGATTTCCAAGTAGGTCAACATCATATTCATCAGCAATGGAGCCATTCTGAAACAAGAAGCATTTAATTTGTTGACAGAGCTAATCTTGGCTCTTGTCCTGTATCACTCAACTGCATCACAACACATTTAAGCTCTGTGATCCTTTAAGGAACAAAGACACTATAGTTTGCACCAGCAACTTAATCTACAGTTTCTGTTGAAGCCACATTATACTTCTTGCTCTTACCACCACAACTGGTGATATTTAATAAGCATTTGTTGAGCTCCAGTGCATTGTTTGTTTATTTCATATTGAATCACACATAAAAAATAATGTAAAATGCCTGCCACAGACCCTAGATGACCACTCAACAAGTGCAGAATCAGTGCAGCTCTGCCTGCCAGGAGAGTCCTCCCATGGCCCTGTGTGGCAAAGGGGCCACAAGCTTGTTACCACAAAACTTCACTCTGCAGAGTTTCTCTAGCCAGAAGACAAGGGATTGCAGGTCTGGTTCATGTGCACAAGGACATGAATATTCAAAGCTGCATCAAAAACTAGCTTTCCTTAAAAAAAATGAGCAGAAATCACAAAATCTTCCTGGTACAATTGTCTGTGCCACAAGCAGCTCTGAAGGAGTGGCAATAGTTGGAGCAAGAGGGAATAGCTTCAGCTGGGTGGCAGGGTCAGGCTGTCCCAGCCACTTCACTGTGGTCAAAGACATTTCCTGAGAATATTTTGTAATGCACACAGAGGCAAAGAAAAATATTTCCTTAGGCAGATAACAACAAAATCAAAACAGTGCATGAAGAAAATATAAGAATACAAACAGGTAAGATAGAAAACTTATACAAACGGTGACTGACACCTCTGTATGAAATGCAGTGCAGCAGTGAGTGCAAGCAGAACCACAGGACGGTTGATTCTGGATGAGCTCTAGAGATTGCCTGGTCCAACCCCTGGGCTCAAAGCAGGTCAGCTACAGCCAGTTGCCTGGCGCCCCCCTGGGTCGGGTTTTGCACATCTCAAAGCATGGAGACTCCCCCTGAGCAACCCGTCCCAGTGTTCAAACACCCTTACAGTAACAAAAACCTTTTTCTTATATTTACTTGGGATTTCCTGTATTTCAATTTATGCTCTTGTGATCTTATATTGGTAAGATCCCACCTGAGCCTTCTCTTCTCCAGGAGAACAAATTACAAACAGAGGCATTATTTTGATCTACATGAAAAATACATGAACTCTCTGTGTTGATCTATAACAAATCCTCACTGCAGAGCTGTTTCAAAAGCAACTCTGGGTAGCTCTGGCATAACAGGGATCTTTGAACTGTTACAGACACCAGGCTTCTGTTAGGAATAAATGAGGAGTTTGATAAAACTGCATATCACTGCCTATAGACAAGTACAATCCAGAAAACCACACACTGTTTGCTGTACTTTAAACAAAGACAATAACTGAGTAGTATTCAGTTCTACTGGTATTTCCAACAAGCTATTTTTGTAATTTTCTTTAAAATATTTAAATTAAATGTGTATTTTTTCCAGTATTTCTAGGCAGCAAACCTAATTTGGAACCCTGTACAAAGGAGTAAGCACAGTTCATCCTAAGCAGAAAAAGCATCTTTGTTGAAACATGAAGATTTTCAGAGTTTCTTTAAGTGATGCTACTGTCTTAAATTGCTGCTGCTTGAGATGATGAAGAAATTGCCATGCTATGTTACTGCCTTTTGGTCTGCCAAGCCCATCAGCTACTGTTTCACTGCACCGATACAGAGCAGGAGAGCCGGTGTCTCCAGCTGATGTCTATCTACAGGAGACCATGAGCATCTTTGTGTGCCCTGGAGACTACAAGCAGGCAGTATGACTTTCTGATGCACCATATGACAATAAACAAAGAGAAAGCTAACCAGTCACTCCCACTGAGTTTGGAATTTTCAGCAGGTTCTGTTCAGCTCCCCCTCCGCCACTGCCCCACCTCACCGTGCCTACCAAGCATTCCTGCACTTTCTGCAGCACAGTTTCTTTTTTGTGAAAGCTTGGACTCAAGAGGTCCATCTCAGTCTTCCCAAGGCTTTCAATGAAAGGGACACACAGAGGGCCTGAAATGTACTCCAGGTACTCAATCCTGCAAAAGAATTAGAATGGTCTCAGAACGCAAACCTGACCACCAGCTGCCAATATCCACACCCATAACGTCTGTGGAGACAGACAACCTCAGAGATGAGTCTGAACTGCAAAAATTATCAATTGTAGTTTATAAAAGAAGTGCTCAGAAGAACAACTCAAAACGTACCGCTACAGATGTGGTAACTTAAGATACAGTACGATGCAACTTACGGAAGCACCAAGAAGAAGAAGGGAGGAATAGATGCATTGGAGACCTTCCAAAACTTCCAAGCCAAACAATTAATCTAAAAGCAATAAAAATTAAGATCTTAAACATTTGTTATTTTTGAGGAAAAATGGAAATACAGCCTGTAAATTAGCATATAGAAAACCGTGCGTGTTATCTTCAGAACTTAGAGTTCACTTTCTGCAGAAATCAGAGATGAAACATGCTATATTTGGGCACATGACAGTGCTGGTGTTTTTCCAAAAGCTATACCTATATTTCCAAAAAGATTACTTATAGATTAGCAAGATGGAATGACTGTAAAAACTGCTTGCAATTCTTAAGTGCCAAATGAAATTGCCAAAATGAAGTATGATAACAAACAAATTAATGCATACAAGATTTAAATGAAATATGTTAGCAGACAAGTTCACATGTACAAGATTTGGAAAAAAATCTGACAAAAGATCAAATTCCAGTTTACTTGCAGTTTGGCTACTGAGTACATTTACGCACACAAAGTCTTTTTCTGGTTTTACCTGATACGGGGAAAGCAGATGAAGATTATTTTCAAAGACTTTGAAATGGTTTAAAAAAGAGTCTGTGCCCATACTTTCAATCAGCTGACAAGTCACTCCTTTCAGAAGCTGTCCTGTACTGGTAGGGAAAGCAAAGTTCAGTCTTTTCAGTATTTTTAGCAGAATCTAGTCCTTACTCCCCACAACCAAAAGTTTAGTTTCTATGACCACCTCTCTTTTCTTTCTTGTAATCTAAAGGCTATCAAAACTTATAAATAAATAAACAAACAAACACAAAATAGTACAAAATAGCCACATGAAGTTTACCTTAAAGTTGCTCTGGTAACAGAACTAGACTATCATCCATACCTTAGTAGGTCAACAGAAGAACTTTTCTTAGACAGTAACTCATACAGATACAAGGCCTGAAATAAAAGCCACCACATTTAAAGTAAAACTTCAGTAATACAGCTGAAAGATACAACAACCACTGCAAGGTTTCTGTATGTTTAATGCTATCAGGTACTCTAAAGACCTTTTCGCCCAGAATGGTCAACCACAAGGTGTGGAACCCGGTGGTGAACCTGCTCTTCACATCAGTGACAGGCACTGCAGGATGATGTTAAACACATTCCTGGCACGTGGCCATGGAATAATTAAGGTCTGAAGAGAGCTCTGGAGTCCAGTCATGTGGTCTAACCTTCCATCTCTGGACAGAGCCAAAGGACTGGCTGTGTTATGCAGGCATCTAGTATACAGTGCTGGAAAGAAACTTAATGCATCAGAATCTTGAAGATGTGTAAACTGTGCACATTAACGCTTTCCTTTTCACAACATTGTCTCAGAAACCTGCCTTGGCTCCAAGTGACTGCTGGCTGCTCACGTGAAAACATATTTGGGCAGTTCCTTCCTTCTGCCTCTGTTCTTTCAACACATATGTATTACAACTTTTCCTGTTCCTCCATCACACTAAATTGCAGTGGAATGGAAAATTCATTGTTATTGTTTTTTTCTTTTTACCTGGCTGCTTCTTAGCTCTTTTTCTTTCATCATTGAAGAATTATATCCATTCTCCTTCCATAAATCAGAAAGAGATATTTCTCTAAAGAAAGCTCCTTGTATATCGGTGACCAGTGAGGAAAAATCTGTAGATGAAGCTATCTAAAAAGTGTGAGAGACAAATATGTGACACTTCAGAACTGATGCTTAGATTTACAGGATTTGTCTTTCTATTCTGTGTAATATTTCTCTGAAGAGTATAAAAGAAAAACATGTCAGGATTAAAAAAGCCTTGGAAGTAAACTAGAGAGAGCCTTCAAAACACACTAGTACTAAAAACAACAACAACAAAACACTAGAAATATTAACCACTGAGCTTATTCCAAGTCTCAGTAACATTTTAAATCACACTCCACATATCTGGTTATTGTGCTTTTGTGCAGAATCTGCTACACACTGCAGTTTGTAATTACCTTCCTGAGGATCCCCTGCTGTTGTGCAGGAGATAAGTCTGATGAGTACTGGGATGTTGTGCCTCGAATGACCTGAGAAAGCTCTTTCAGGTTCATTCTGTAGAATGACTCAGTGCTAATACCAGTCACCAGTGCACCCATTTGGCTAACATTATAAGATGATAAAACCTGCAGAGATAACAGAGCAAACAAAGTCTTCTGGATTGTGCATAAAATACTTATTTGAAATCAAACATTACTAAATCAAAATGATTTTTTTGAGTACTTAATACTTTTTCTTGCCTAGGGATGCACTTGCCTCACACATCTTTCGATTCAGGCAAGATTGTTCTGGGGAAATTGTCCCATTTGTTCCCTGAGGTTCCTTTTTTTGGAAACTTTAGGGAGGACCCTGACCCATTACAGGATATTACAATATTCAGTTTGGGATCATACAAATTCTGCTGTGTGGGGCTGCAATACAGACAAAATAACACATACAATTGCCAATTGCCAGTATGTATTCTCCCAATTACTAGAGTATTATATTACCTCAGGAATGTTTTTCTTTGAATTAAACGAATTTGTCAGACCTCTAACAGTTCTAGAAGCCTCTTACTGGCCCTAAACTTCTCAAATTTTCCAGTTACTGGGCGGAAAAAGCCACTCCACTTTCAAAAACAGAAGATAAGAAGGCTGTATCAGAGGTACCTTTTCGTAAGAGAGGTATTTACTGGATAAAATCATAACTTGGCTTTTTGCCCACCCAGAGACTTGGTTCAGTGTTGCAATAGCGTTATGCACTGCTTCAGGTGACAGAGATTCCAGCTGGCCTGAAGTCAGCCCAACCACAGCATCTGACAGCGATCCAAGGGTATCATTCAATGTCTGGTTCTGCATGGCAATATTCAGGAGCTGAGATTTAAGCTAAAGCAAACAAACAAAAAATAAACAGATGGGAAACAAATCTGCCAAGAACCAATTTCCAATTATCACCCAAAACTTCAACTGGAGTTTTTGGAATAGACCCTGGCAAGCATTTAGTGACCACACACTTCATTAAAATCCCAAAGTGGAATGACAATTGTCAAAGAAATATGGCAGAAACAGAACAAGAAAAGAATGAGTATGGTGAGAAAACAAAAAAAGCTTTTATATTTTGCATTATACACTCAGGAATGATTTCATTATTTCTTAGATCCCAGGAATCTTTCACTCTTATCTTTCTGAATTCAAGAAGAAAGTCCTTTCCTAATCCAGACAACAAAGTAAGAGGAAGCATGAGCACAGTACCCACCTTCTGAACCTTGGCCTGGAAACCTTTTAATTGATTGCATTTAATCATTTGATGAAGTAAAGCCCGGGCCACGGCGGCATCCATCTGTTCCATGTCATCATAAAAGCAAACCAACAAACCCAGCCTATATGGAAGACATACATTAGCTGGCTTCTGAGATAACAGCTGTCACTCCCAGGAAAGTGAAGTATGGTATGGTATACCCTATGTGCTCAAAACTTGAGTGATTTGTTTGTCACTAATGCTTTAAAGAAGCAATTCTAAAACTCCACATGGCCTTAAATTTGAATACGAGGGACATACACTATTCTCTGTATTCATCTAAACTCCACTCAGATTGATTGTGCTGTAAACAAAATTGAGTTTCACAGTTCCATTTGTCCATGCCTGGATTTCCCCAGCTACCAGATTCTACTGCCTTTGGCAGAACTGGCAGTAATCTCCACCTGGAAAAGGATAGAGGGCTATTAGGAAGTCTTGAAGTGACTTGCTGAGTTCTTATCCGGGTTTAGCAAATATTTTGTACTCTATTTCAAATCCTGCTTGGATTTCACTTGTAACATTAATATGGTGGAGCAGCAGCAAGAGCATTACATAGCCTCTTTGTAGTTTCAGGCTTGAACAAAGCCTGCTGCAGTTCCCATCAAACACAGTTCTTTATCTATACAACAGGGCCTTGGCTGAATTCAGAGCTGGTTAGGAGAAACTGTACTGTGGTTCACCATCTCAGTTGTGCCAGCACAGCAAGGCTGTGGCACGCAGCACTACCACAAAGATGGTAAAAATCTGCTGTGTACATCATCTGCTTTTAGTTCCTTTAGTCCCTCAGCAACAACTAGCTTAATGATAAAACAACCTACTGCTTTAGCAGCCCATCTAAATTCTTGGGACGTCATCAAACTAACACACAAATCAAAGAAACATCTATAACTGCACTTCTATACCAAATAATTACCTCCTGATGCATTATTCCATAACCACCAAGAGCTCTTCATCTCCTCTGGGATTAGCAGCAATGAATAATGCTACTTCTTAAAAGTAAAAATGCATTTAAACAGCCAGTGTGGTTAAAATGAGTAATATAAAATAAGTGTGTTGTGAAAATGGAATATATTAAGGACTATGGAGCATGGTATTTCTCTCACTGGCAAGAATCTGGCACCTCTCATGAGCGATAAAATCATTTTTAAGATTTTAACATTGAAATCTAGAGTGTGGGCATAATTCTGTCACTTACGTCCCCAACAATCAACAGCACTTCACAGAAGTCAATGAGTTACATTGCAATAATGATGGAAGCTCCAAAGCTCCATTAGTTTAAAACTCTGAAGTATTCCCTGAGGAAACTACAAATAGCTCCCGACAGTGGTGTCTTAGGACTAAATACATCCACTTACATGACAGTGTAAATGTAAATGTAGAACACAGTACTTTCCTGCAGGTAGCTCTTGCTCGCTGCATATTTATGAATAAAAGCAAGCTGCATATGTATTTTTTTTTAATTGTTAAAGTCAGTTCAGTGCTGATTTGACAGCCCTAGAAGCGCAGTTTTCTGCTTGCACCCATAAAGTCACAAGCTCCTAACCATAACTCATCTCTGCTGTGCAGGACTACCTGTAAAGAAGACAGCTTTAGACCTCTCCACTTTGTGACCACTCTGGTGACATTATCAGTTGGACGCCTCTCGCAGAACTGATTGACATGAGCTAAAATTTCCTCAAGTCCTAACTGCAATGTGATTTCCACAAAACACTTCCCTTTTCTGTAATTCAAACAGCTAATGAGGCTTGTGTCCCGCTCTCCCAATTTGTTTAGCTGCTGTACCATACAGCTTGATGGAGCTTCGATTGGGTCCCACATACACAGCCGTAGTCCTCTTACTGCTGACAACTCCTCACTGCAGAGCTAGAGATGAAGCATCAGCTAATGAGACACAACTCCAAAATTCATAAAGTAGCAGTTCTTCACTGTTGCTAACCAGGGCTGGATTTCAGCCTGTATTTTTCTGCTGGAAGAAAAAAGCTATGCCACATCAACAATCTCATCAGCTACTCATTGCTTAGACTCTCCACAGTTCTCTTCTTATTTATTCATTCTCCCCAAACACACCAAGAAAAAAACCTTCAGTCTTGCCTGTAGACAGTTGAAGTGTTTCTCACATCAAATCCTGATGAGTTTATTCTTTCCAGGAAGGCTTGTGCAAGCTCTGGTGTGATATCATACACCGTGTCCAACTGCTTTGTTGCATTGTCGTAGCTAATGAACAGCCTTATCTGATCAGTGCAAACAAAGTCATTCATCAGGATTAGGGAATGAGTGCATCTAATAAAACACATTTGAACTATAAATTAATTGACTCAATATACGCTTTACAGAAAGAAAGAAGATTTGGATAATACAGTATTTTTGAAGGTAACACTGTTGAAGTGTCAAATAATTTGAGGGTCTGTCTTCTATCATTGGTCCTTTCAGTACAAATCACAGAAGCCTGATACAGATAAATAACTACATATCACTGATAAGTCCCTTTGAATTACGTAACAGAGGAATAATTGGTTGACAATGGATTTAAATTCACATCATATTTAAGAAATTAAAATATATAAACTCCTCTTTCATGTTTAAGTTTGCATTTTGTTTACACCTTTTGTAGATGACATCATTTGACAATGACACATCCAAGGACACTCTTTTACTTACTTCACTGAGGCTAATTTTCAGAATCTCTTCTAGAGGCAGGTGGACCATGTATCTTCCCAAAATCCATAAGTTTTCTGCACTGACCCATGAAGCTGATTCATTGAAATCTGTTTTCAACAAACAGTTAGTTACTACAATGTTTGGAAAGTCATTGCTTTTCAGAAATATCATGCCCATTATGTTATTATTGGTAAACAATCAAAAAATAGCTGCAAATCAGAGAAATCCTTTGCAGACAGGGTCAGGTTCCCTCCATTAGCTAGCTCTTAGCACCACATTTTTATGAACTCATTCACTTTTTAATGAAACTGAAATAGTATTGCAAATGTCTCAAATTTTTCATATGAAGACAATTAATCTTTTATGTTGTAGAAGAGAAATGGATAAAGTACAGGACTGGCAAAATTATACTAATAGAATTAAGTATGAAGCAACATTTTTTAAACTTAGGCTTTCCTAATCAAATACATTATTTGTATTCAAATCAGGAAGGCATGATATTTTGTAACTCTTGATGTATCTTACATATTATTATCGATAAGACCACTTATTTCTGTAATACGCAATAGCAGTAATACAGAAAATTAATAATTATTCACATACTTGTATGGAAAAAGGTTAGCAAAAATACAAAATACTGCCATTTATCTAGTAACATTCTCAAAAAGTATTTCAAATGAAATCAGGATCCCTGAGAATAAAGTATTTACAGACCAGCTGGGTAATATGAGCTAGAAAGACAGTGTTTTCCCAAAGTGTCCTAACTTGACTACTCAGCATGATATCGTATCTTCCCCACACCTGCACTGCTTTGCATGTGAAAGAGCAACCAGGACATAAGAGAGGCACAACAGTTCCCAGTCCCTCCTGAGCTGCGTGATCTTTCATTAAGTGAGGGCTCAATAATGTCCTAGGCATGATGCCTGATGCTGTGGGATCTCCCCAGGATTGCTGAGCGCCATGAGGTGAGTCCTGTGCATGACAAAATGCATCACAGCAGAGTGGTGATCTTCCCCTCTGCGACTTTACACATTATGCAGATATTTTGAAGTAGTTGTGGTCCCAGGAGCCAGATTTTGCTACACTGAAACAAGGGGGCATTTTGCCCTTCATTTCCAGAGGAAGAGGAAGAGGAAGAGGAAGAACATACACTGGGATGTTCAGTGAGACGCAGATGCTGGCTTTGGTATGTTGGCATTACAGCCCTCTTGTGGAGCATCCCCTGCACTGCCCCAGCTGTGGTATTTAAGATATATTAGTCAGGCAAACAGACATAGGAAAATGCATACAACTGCATTGAATTTTTTTTTCTTAAATAATAGGCTCTCAGACATATCTATTCTAGTCTCAGGAGGAGTTCAGAAGTAAACAGTACATATCCTATTTAAATCTTAGAGAAGGAGTTTGAGAACAGAGGCTTTGAGTACATCTCTGTGCAGAAGAGGTGAACAAGCATCTTTGGAGAGCTATTTGCTGTGATTAACAATTCTTCTATGTTTATTGCAGTCCACAGCAAAGGCACTGCAGAGAGCTACTCATAACAGTCCTGTGTTAAATGTGAGAAACAACTCAATACAATAGACAAATCTTTTGTTGACTGTTTTTGTCTTATGATAAGCAAGAAGAACAGGTTGTGCATAACATACCACTTCTGTTATAGGGTTTTTGTAGAATCTCCTTCATCCAGCCATACAGAGCTTTCTGCGTATTTGCTGAGGTTTTTTCATACAGGTCCTTAAATACTGTTGATCTAAGTGATACAGTGGCATATTAATTCACTAATGAGCAAGCAAAGAAAAAAACACCCAAAAGACATACGGACAAATCTTTTTAGAAACAGCAAGAAAAAAGTGGAAAGCTACAGCTGATAAAATAGTGAGACTATGTTGTAATTTTTCTCTAAGTGTACATATCCAGAAGAAATGCTACATAGTACTAATTGTGATGACTGGAAAATAAATGGCTCACAAGTTTCTGAAAGCATCCTCCTGCAGATCATTTGGGAGACTCCCAACGACATCAGGTTGGAGATAATTCACCGCTGACATGCGCAAAATCTGGCTTAGGATATCTACACAGTCCATAGCCCTCAGAGCCAGAAAGCATTTCTCCAGTGTTATTATAAACAAGGTTCTGTTCACTCCTGGAATTTGGAAAATTCTCTCCCGAGTCTTTTCCCAATCAAGAATAACATTTCCCATTTCCTGCAAACAACACAGGGTTAAAATAATGTCTGTCCGATTAATTCCATAAACTGTTCATTTTGAAGCCTCATAGAAGGCACCCTACAAACAATATGGTGCTATTCTCATGAAAAATAGCTGCAAAACACTGCCTGGTTGTGTTTCTTCAGATAATTCCTGCTTGGTGTTGGCCACAGACCAGCTTAAATCTTTTCACAAAATCAAAATGAAAAAAAGAAAAAGCCAAATGGCTCAAGTTACAGCACGTACTCTGATGAAGGAGTTAGTTACTTGGAAAAATGAACAGATACTGGAATAGAATGAGCATTATTTCATATGTAATTTAGTATACAGGCAACTCTAGAACAGATCCTTTCCCATGCAGTATTTCGTCAGCTGTTATTACAAACACCCCCTTCAACACACCAGGCAACATCAAAGAAACAAGTGCAGGTAAAAGCCAGTCTGGCAGGGGACAGATCATTGGGTTGTTCCTTCTCAGATGTCAGCGTGTCTAGGACAGCAAGGTCAGAGCTGATAGTCCCAGGCCTGGTTATTTGTTACTGTAATTACTACCCATCTGAGAACTAGGTGCATCATCTGAGAAGACAAAATTCACAGCTATTTGACAGGGCTTATGCCCTGTGCTCCTCCTCCCAGTACATGCTATACACCCATCTGGTGTGCTTCAGCAACAGAAGCTGCACCGCTGTTCCTCGAGAAGTGCATTATCCAGAGTTTGTCCTGGGCAGCTACCTCACACGGCTGGGGAAATGCTCTGCTTTTGTTCCAGGTTACTCTGCACCCCTGCAGTGATGCCCATGCTGGAGGCCCGCAGGGAGGATGCAAAGTGCTGTCATGCACCAGGATACCATCCCAAACAGGTGGAGGCCATCCCCAGTGAGTGGCACTCGCTGGATTTGAGTGAGACATATAAGATGGGTCACCCATATAACACAGCACAAAGGCAAGAAAAACATTATGCTGCTTCCCCTCCAAATTGCCTAATTATTTGCTTGCACGGTGCTTTAACAGTTAATTTCACCTTCTTCAGTCATCTTGCCTCTTTCTAGCCAATGTAAAGAAACAGAAACTCACAAAGAACAAGTGGTCCTACCCCCCCACAGAATCTGTGCAGGAAGGTAAACTGTTCTCTGGAGATGCATCTTTATCCAGTGAGTAGACAGAAAATCCAGACTTGAGGCTGACACCCAACCTTTAGACACTGACCTACAGAAAGGGGCTCCTGCAATCTGCTCCAAGCCAGCCAAGTAACAGCACAACATGCACAGTGAGAGCCCAAGTCTGGTCCTTTTCCCTTTATCTAAGCCTTTGAGAGCAGCTCTATTTCTCACCCAGAGACTTACGAGATAGTCCTTTCTGCTGTTGAAGAGATACTTCATTGCAGTCTGGAACTGCTGTTGATCAAGTTGTTGAAATGCAGACAGCAGCTGCCTGGGCTGGTATAAAAGGTTCTTCAAGTAATTCTGTATGGACATCTGAAGTATATAAAAAAATATTCATTATATACATAAAATTCATGGTATCCCCCTAGATGCATCTTTTACTCCCAGAAAATCTCCACATAAGGAGGGATAAGTGCTTAGTTATCTGTACTGCCCATGTTGTCAGTGACCAGAATAACTACAATCAGCACAAAATGGAAACAAAAATAATCTAAACGCAATGCTGGAAGACAATAGCTTTTAAAGCCTATTCCTCGTGTCATGAGCAAGTTCTCTTCAGTGAGACATGTAACAAAAATACCTCTGTTTTTCCCTTCATAACAACAAATATAATAATGTTTTTCTGCTTCATGGCAGAGCTGCGCAAATAAACTCTTTAAAGAGCTCTAAACATCAGGTACTGTGGGCATACGATTCTTTCTTAAAAAAGGAAGGAAATGTGCAATTAGACAGGAGGCGAAATCTGCACCAGGTCATAAAGCAAAACTACCCTTTCTCACGTCAAACTGCATTAGCAGCTAACAACCTCATGCCTGTTTTAAAACTCCAAAGGGAATTCTAGCATAGGAACAGAAAACACGATCAGGTTCATTAGCACTAGACTGGAGAAAATCCCTTCTAATTCCCACCAGAATTATTTCAGAATTGGTTAGGAATTTGAGTTGACACTGTGCTGTGTTGTCTTTGCGTTGCCACCACCGCCTATTAACACAGTTAGGTCTTTGCTGTCCAGGGAGTTCAGGGCTGATTACAGCCTTAAAATGTTAATAAAAATCATCTGTGCAAATGAATTCTAAAGACACTGAGAGCAAACGGAAAGAAGTGGGGTCACCCTCATGCAGGTTTGGAAGAGTGTGGCAGCAAAATGGGGTTTGAGGAACTGTAGGGCTGTGGGCTTCAGGTCACATGTTTGATGCTCTCAGAGTGCATGCACGGAGGACTCTAGATTTGGGTTAGAGGCTACAGCTCCACTTCAGTTAGTGCGGTTGTTGGATTTGGCTCCTAACCAATCATGGCACAGGGTAAAGAAAACCAGCTTTTTTTATGTTACTTCCCCAGTGACAGTTTAAAACAGGAGCCTTATAAGGCAGAAGCATTTTTTTAGGGTGCTCTGGAGCCTCTCATTCCATCAGAAGTAATGCAAACGACAGCCACAGCCAAAATCTGGGAGAAATCTGCCATTTTGTGGTGAAAAAGCACGTGCATATACTCAATTCAGATACAAACAGAAAACTCCAGAATTTCCTTGCCATCAGAAGAGACACAAAAGCACCTTCTTATTTAATCCCTGCATGTTACAAGCTTTAGGGGCAAAAACAAAAAGGTATTCCTATTTCCTACATCTCTGCTACCCTGCAGAGCTATTAACTACTTCTGTTATTGACAACCTAGCTTTGGCTACAGACTGAGTAGCTTATTTTAATTCCTTTTCAAATAAAATTTTTGATGCATTTTAAACAACACAAACCTGTAGGCTGCGAAGAGTAAATTTAACCTCTCGGGCATGGAAATATGCCATGACTTTTGTAACCATATCTGCTGTCCATGCATTAGAACTGCAAGAGAAAACAGGACCAAAAGTGCCAGCAAAATAATATAGAATATAAAATAGCTGATTTAGCCAAGAGAGTAAGAGAAGCAAACACTATCAGTAACAACTAAATGACACAAGTATTCTGGTTTTTGGCCTAACCAGATTAACAGCCAACATATTGAATACAATGAATAGTTAGAAGAGAAATTTATTAGTTATGTTTTGGTTTTTTTCTTTGTCTAAATCCATTTCCCCTCCCTAATAATATCAATTTTCTGACGTGCTGCCAGTCATGAGATGAGCTGTGTGGTGGCTCCTCATTATACCTCTTCTGATCTGCTTACACAAAGTAAGTATGGGGACTAATTTTTACTGCCTTTTTCCCAGCAGAGTATTAATGTCAATATTTCTTCTTTACCCAGCCAGATTTTCTCAAAATACTTCAGGGTGGAATTGAGGCTTTTACCCTCTTTCATATTTAGACAAAACTGGCAATAATTACAAAGTCACCAAGAGCTGAAGGAAGAGGGATGGATGGAGGGCGAAGCAGGACTGGAAACTGACTGCACACTGGAACTGCACCTACCTTCCATAAGAAGCCATTCTGAAATACATGAACTAAGTAAATTATCAAGGTTTTTGAAAACTGTAGCTTGCATTCAGATTCTCAGCCTCATCCTACGCTTGCTTTTTGCTTCATCATAAAAAAAACAGCTTTTTCCTCATTAGGACAAGATAGTCCTCACAGTAGATCTAGATCAAAGTAATCATGTACCAATTTCATAACGTTCCAGGTTTTGTGGAAATGAAACAGACCGGATGCGAAGTGCACGATGATACCGAAAATGAAGATGGTGAGAGCAATACATTACCTCTGAAAATGAAGAATATCGAGGAGAGCTACAAGTGAAAAATGGAACAGAAAGAGTTACAGCGAGATACTGAGTTTTAATTCCTTTTCCCAATGTAAATGGGAACAATTTTGCACGTTACCATTGAGGTATTTCCCAGTCATTACTTCCTCCTTAAGAAAAAAAAAGATAAATACGTGTGATTGGTTATTTTTAGATTGTATTATAAATGTCATTAGAGAGATCAAGTAAAAATACTAACCATGGCTTTGTGTAATAACGGAGGCAAATCTGTAAAAGATTATCACGTCACTAAAAGTTGATTTGACATTTTACCATTCAACTGCTGTACAAAAATGGTTCTCAATCAGCTAACACAACTATATACACACTTATAATTTACAGTCACACATTTACTGCAACTTTGATTAAATGTATTACAGAAAAACACTGAAAATAAAAAGCTATTAAACAATAAGTAATTTATAAATAAGTCTAAATTCTTTGCTGGTATAGCCTGTGAGGCCAAGAGGGCAGAGAATAGCCTCTTACTTACTAAACAACACCAAATCTACTTCAAATCTACTTGCTAAACATAGCTTTTTCCATCACACAGAACACATTCCCGACATAGGATTTCTAGTCTTACCTTCAGAGTTCTGACTGCGAGTAATCTCAGCAGGATTCATTAATATCAATAAGAAACATATCTTCAAAAGTCTGAGCATTTCTTCTAGTGTTTATTAGATTCAGAAGATATTTGGATTGAAAAAGAAAATAAAGTCAAAAGGCAGCATTTGCCCCAAACTTCCATTGCTGTAAGTCAGAGCCAGTCTAAGCTACCAAGTGCAGACTGAGATCAGAATGATCTGCAAGTGCTTGCCCCCAAGCTTTCAATTTAGATCTTTTTCCAGGCTACAAACACACTTTATGCAAATACAAGACACCAGGTGTGTGTGTGCAGCCAGGGATTGTTTTCCCCCCTTTTCAGTAAATGAGGGGGCTCTTATGCTTTTTCCTTCCTAGCAGCACTTTACTAACTAAGCCACATTCCAGCTAAATATGACTTAAATGCCATTTAGCAATAACAAACAAACAAAAACCGGAACTTTTAAACTCAGATAAAATAGAAAAGAAATAGATTGAAAAAAGAAACTCCAACCAGACCTTAAGCCTTCCTTAGCTCATGGAGTTGCCCGCACAACCACTGCAGCTCTGCCCTGCCCCGCACTGGGCCTGGCCTTCAGCATCAGCGCTGGGTGCCCCAGGCAGGGGGTGGAGCGCTCCCTCTCCTTCATTTCAAGGGCTTAACTGCACCATGCTTACTTTCCCCATTTCTTTTTGTTGCTGAATTTGGACCTGTGCTTTTTTTTCCCCCTGTTGTTGTACTTTGCCATGGATTGAATTACAGATTTGAACATTTGATAATTAGAAACACCTTTTTCAGACTGTTTAATCTCACCTATCTGCTAGGTACCCTTTTACGAGAACACCTGTCAGCAGCCTCTAGCAATATCTCAGCCTAATGCAAATACATAACTCCAGCCTTGTAACAGAAGCAACTCAAACTGATGACAACACTGAAACACTGGGCTTTAGGAAGCCAGTCCCTGTCCTTTTCTTGCACACACTGAAGACCTTTTCAACTACTCCTCTGGGAGTGCTGCACTACACCTCTCTCATTCAGATGTATCTGGTTTCCCAGACAATGAACTTTCTTGTGTTTGTTTCTGCTATTGCCCTATTAATCTTGCAGTAAGGTTTGATTACTCTGCACGGTTTAAATCATCCTATCAATGTCAATCCTGACTTTTTTATTCCAACTCATTCACTTTGATCACAGGGAGTATTTTAATTAAGGCATACCAAATTAATATATAAGGAGATTAAACGCTAAGACAAGTTCTCTTCTATCCTGACAACTAGCAGGTGCATAAAGGATTTGCAGTGAAATAGCTCTGCTTGATAAGAATCTGTGAGATTAAGTATTTCCTTTGTTGCTGAAACCAGTCCATTTGCAGAAGTTCCCTGGAGCTTTTAGGCAACCCTAAATCAGCCTGTAGCTCTGCAGCTTCCACCCAGCATCTCCCTGCAGAGTTTTCCTTGCACTATGGCAGCACATGCTATGAGAAGATCTCCAAGACATCTCTTGCTGGACTCTCAGATTATGAGGAGCTTGCAGGAAATACTTAATCTCACCTGCTCTCACCTCCCAAAACACACGCTCTTACATGTCAAGAAATCCTAGACACTTTATCACCCACCTCTTCGATGCAGCCAGTACCTTATCTGAAGACTGATAACCAGAAAACTAACCTCATAATCAGAAGTCTTGCTGATAACCTCATGCACTGTGTGCCTTTTCTCCCCCTCACAGCCAGGTTCTCAGCATCTCCACAAAAAAGCCCTAACGTGCAGCACCATGGGAACACTCAGGGGGTTCAGGCTGCAGGAGGGAGGGAAGAAAGGGGAAGGCAGAGAAGAGAGCTGCTGAGTTTTTGCGGCATCAGTGGGGACAGACAAGCACTTTACCTGCTTCTGCCACGTGTCTCCTTCCCCACGCTCCACAGTGCAAGGAGTTGGCGGCTGCAGCCAGGACCCCTGAGAGCAGGGCAGGGACCGCCCTACAGCTTCAGGGGCCTAGCCAGCCTTCAGTCAGAGCAGAGGGGAAAGGTCCTGCTGTGGGAGCTCAGGGGGCGAGAGACTCCTACAGCAGGCAGCAGAGGACTCGCCTTCTCATCCTGAGATGAAGAGTTTTCAACAGGATGTATGGGGGCAACAAACTGGGCCAGGCTGGTATGGCCCGGTACCTCCCACCTCCCCATGCTGAGCTCCTGGCAGCAGGGTTGGAACTGACTGTACCTTGGGCCACCCAGCCAAGGGGGCTGTGGCTTCTGTGAGATGAATCTCTGCCAAATTTCTGCTGAAAGCTCCCAACTAAACCATGCTTTTGCACTGTGTCTTTTCTCCTGCGATGCAACACATCCAGTCACACCCTGACAGAACAGATAGTTCGGTTATTCTCCAAGGCAAAGTACTGCTCATTGTATCACTAAGAATTGACTTACACATCACCATCCCCACAGCAGGACAGGGATGGCAGAGGAACAATAAATCCAGGGATAAAGTATCAGGACATCAAACTGGCCACACTTGTCCCCTTGGACGAAATCTCACATAATTTCAGGGAATTTAAACAATGATTGGACTCACAATGGTTTCTTTGCTTGGGATGTGGAAGCAGTTTGCTGCACACAGACAGGCTCATGAGGTCATAAAATACAAAGAAGTCCCTGAGAAGTAGTGGTATAGGTACCATCCCTCAGGGCTACTCTGCACAACAGGTCTAAGGGGGTTTCTGAGGATAAGTACCAAATGCATAAAATACTTTGGGTTTACCTTAAAACAGAGCAAGGACAACTGTGCGTATTTTCTGCCTAGACTGTTGTTATCTCTACAGGACAAAGTTACTAAGCATTCTTATTCTGCTGTGTGACTGTGTACTTAACAGCTACATTATAGAAAGAAAAACAAGGCAAAACTATCAGAGAATGTTAAGAACAGGATTGCAGTGTTTTGATCTACACTCAATATATTTGTGGTGCTTTAACTTACTTTCACTCTATTGTGCATCGTTTTAATAACAAAGATAACACGACCATACAAGTGTGTGTGTGAGAAGTGTCTCGAGATACCCTGACAGCAAGCAAGGAAGCTGTCACAGAGCTTCCCATGCTCCCAAAAACTGGGAGTACTTATGGCCCTCTGAAGTCCAACACTGACTCCTGCAAGGCTCAGTCCTTTAGACCTTAAGCTTACTCTGGTTACAGGTTTTCCCTGTCACCGCTCATATTTCAGTGTTTTAATTTTGCATCTCAAGTGTCACAATACCTGTTTAAATTGAGACAACGAAATAGGAAAGAAAAAAAAAACTTTTACATTGTATCTTCTGACTCAAAATATCTCAAAGCTATTACAAATGACTCTTAAATTACAAAACTAAGAGATATGAAAGACATGGAATGCACAGTCTCTCATGTGATTATAACCTGTGAGAGCGAAACTTTCAAGTGCCATTTAAGAATTTGCTAAATGAAGCTAAATTAATTACAAGAGAGCCATATTTTCCCATTAGTAAATAGGTCCGAATAAAGTAAAAGAAAAGAATGGGTTCATTCTAAAGCATATAGAGTTCATTTTTCCAACAGAGAAGCTTCACTGCACGCTGTGCTGAAATTCAGTAACAGATGCTGAAATCAGAATAATGCTGAGCCTGAATTACTGTTGGAAAAAAAAAACCCACCAGTGAAACCTCTCACCCCTTACTACAGAACACTTCATCTTTCACAAAGACTGAGAATAAAAAGCTATTAACTTCGCAAGAGAAACCACTAAACATCAGGAAAAGGAAGTCAAAGATAAATCTAAAAAGACAAGCTGAAACATCATACCTGCCATGAGATCACCAACTGTTAAATAAATACCTTGTTTATACTTGAAAAGCAAAAGATAAGTCAGTTCTTGCTTCACTTACCAGCTGATCTACAAGCTGAGGTTTCTCTGCTGTCTCACAACACGTACATCCCAAGCAAGACAAGACAAAGGCCTGCCAGTTCTGTACTGCTTCCTGGCGACGCCGCTTGTAGCTTTAAAGGAAGGTTTTATCCCAACTGCCAGAAACTAGCCATGTTAACAGGGTTTTTAAAATAAGACATGTTAAAACAAATACTTTTTGCTCCTGGAGGAAAGAAAAAAAAAGTTCCAAGCTATTTAAACCTTTGAAATCAGGTCCCCTGAGGCCAAAGGCTCAGAGGCAGCTTGACTTAGAAAACATCTGCAAGAAACTGCCTGCAAATTCTTTAGGCTTATGGGAACAATTCACTTTGAAAGTTTATTATCAAATCCATCAGTTTAAAGTGTAGTTTTGGCAAGCTCTACCATAACCTCTTTACCTGGAAAATGGCATATGCAAAAGCAATGAGAATTTATGAGGCATTGAGAAGAACATGAAAGAAACCCCACCAAAAGCAATACAGTTTTTTGTGGACTGTTATCCCTTTAAGCAACACTTAAATACTGTTTTAATAAACTCAAGGTTGTGTTGCCACTGAGAGCTCAATTCTCAACGCAAAGAGGTGTTGCTGTGAGCAAGCATGACTATGGTTACAAAAATGAACACAAAAGTTAATGCAAAAAGTCATCTCAAAAAAGTTTATTAGCATGAATAAAAACGTGAAGAATGACAGTAAGAGAGAAAGTAACTTAGCATGGAAGAAAATCCATTTAAACAGTTCATAATCAGCAAGATTTGAAATAAATGGATAACTTTATTGCCAGATTTCAAGTGATTTCTCGAACAACAGTTCGCGTTGTACCAGATTCCTCACTAGAACTATTGCTTCTGTTTGGATCTGATCCCTGTTGCAGGTAAGAATTAAAAAAGTATCCCCTGTTGCTGCTGGCTGCAGAATGCATTGTTGGTTTCAGAGCTGATAAAAAAGGAAATTCTCATCCGAAGACTCCGTTTAAAAATTAAAAACAAACAAAATTTTCCTAATCACACTACAAAGAAATACATTAGTATTTTGGCCGTTAAAATTCTTACATGGTATTTATTTAGCATGGCAATCCCACAAATTCCCTCCCTTCACGTAACCGTAAATCAAATCTCTCTTTCAGAGGCGGCTTCTTGGCTTTGATTCTGGAGATTTACTTCATGTACGCTTACACCGGCTTCAGGACAAAGACAGCATCATCTAGTACATAGTAGTCATTATACATGTCACCTTCACAGAGGTATGGCAGTCTGGTGAAAGCCTCTATGGCAAAACCAGCTTTACCGAAAACTTCTGGCAGGCTATTAACCTGTTCTTCCCAAGTATGCCCTTTGATTTCCAAAACTTCTGAGGGCTTTTCCCACTTGCCACCTACTGAGAAAAGAAAACAAGTTTTGTTTCAATTATAAAGTAAACTTAATTGTCTGTTTTATTTTTTTTCAGAAATTACGCTACATAGACTGTAATCATTCCACTCAAACACAAGGTTGACAAGCCATTTGTAGAGCTGTTGATAGGTAAAAGGAGAAGAAGCTCCTTTTTAAGGTGATCTTATCTTACATTTTTAACAAGCAGCTCCAAAAATAGCTGAAAAGGACCTTCCATCACTGAGACTGGTGTTCAGCAGACGTGGACAGACAGACAATTTAACAAAGATCTTTTCCAGCACTGTATTTTTTTCCTTATGCCTACAGTTTGGCCAAAAGTTAATTAAGTACATAGAGATAGCAAGTTGAAAATCATGATTTGCTGAGAAGTTTTCAATGGCAGACTATCTCACTGGTTAGATAAGGGATGGCGACAGAATCTGTTGTGGCAATGGACACTTACAAGCTGATGTAACGAAGATAGTTTAGGGCCACATAAAATTAAGAAACTGAATACGTGTATTCGCTGAAAAATAGTTATTTGCTGTATACAATGAAGAAATCTGAAGTATTACAGGCACAACTCTCAGTTTGAAGTTAAGAAGTGTTCGCTCACTTTCAAAGTAATGTGGAAACATTTTCCGGTGTGTGCTGTACATTTAACACATTTGCCAAATGCAACAGTAAAACCCCTCTAAACAGGAAGTTCTAAATCTTGTGATTCAGAGCGTTCTGCAACTCCAAATATTTCCTAAGTTCCTCTTCCTTCGAGCAGAATACTTTCCAGAAAGAGACAAGAAATGGCATCTGTCAACAAATTCCAAAAAGCGCTGGTGCTGGCACTTGACTGGATTCTGTACAGCATTGGTAAGGCTTTTTTTTAATAAGCTTCTTCTACTTCTTCATGTAACTGAAGATACAGGGTTAAAAATGTTGTGGTTATGATCTGCAACATAGCTGGAAGTATAGTAAGACGCTCTGCTAAGAGCTGAGTTAATTTCTTCTGTCTTCATGCAACTCCCAAAACAAACGACTCTTTACAAATGCTTTTTTCTTCCCAAAGTCTGAAATGCTTCCATAATCCGTGATTTTCGGGTCAAATCCTACCGTACTCTCCTGCAAGGAATGCTCCAGCAGCAGCAGCATGGTTTCAATGCCACTGTGCTTGCTTGGGAGGAGGGTTTAGGCAGCCCAGCAGCAATATGTACTGAAGCTATGGAGTTCTGCCTTGCAAGGCCAGAGCGCAAAAGCAAGCTGTAAAAGGAGATGATCAACTGCCAGAGCACAGCGTACTCCTTCACCACAGAATGTAACTGACGACTTACACCACTACAGTCCTCAGATTGCTGCAGCTGCTATGGAATGGCTCTGATGTCGATTTGACAGAGAATTTCATTTCACTCCTGTAGAAGTAACAGACACTGAATCTGCTTGAGTCGGGTCCATAAAGCATTCAGTGAGAGAAATGAAAAAGGGACTATGTTGACTGTTCACAGTAGAGCCTTACAGATGGCGTGTCAGCACGCACGTCAGGACAGACATCAGTTTATTTTTATGCCAACTTGTTACTTTCTAGAGCGTAGGAGAGGATGCTGGTAAGCTACTATTTTCATTTTCACTGCCTAAGCTCAATTCCATTCTTTAAATACTTAAGCAATGAGAATAAAACAAGATATACCAAAAGTATTTGAATAATGTTTCAAGTTTTTATTGAACTTTAAAACAAAAGTAAATCTGCCAGACCAGTCATATTAAGCCTAACATTTCAGTTCCTTAATTAGAATTCTCTCCCTGATTAATCTTCCTGTTTTCTCCACACATATTCTTAAATGTCAGAACTAACAACCAATATTGTTATCCTTAGAAACCCAGAGTCAACATGTGCAACAAAGTGAAAGAATGCCTAGGAATTATTAAGAATTCTTCCCAATGTTACCAAATTGCTAAGTTTTAAATGTCTCCGTTTCTGACATTTCTGCTGCCTCCATCAGGCAGTCTCACTGGACTCCCAGATCTGGGAGAAGAGAGAGAAACCCTTGGTGAAATACACCACTGAGTATCTCTGTGTGTCACCCACCCCGTCTACCCATCGAAAAATTCAAAGTCTGAAACGTGTTTTTCTCCATTTCCACCCACCTCTCTGCATGAACCATAAGCAGCTCTTTTGTTTGTTTTAAATGATGCTTTGCTTGCTATCTGTCCCTCACATGGCTGTTTATTCCCAACAGGTGCTACGGGTAGCTGCCATGTCACTGTAACACAGCCCAGGTTCCAGGAAGCCGAACACTCCGCGCACACTGCGCTCCTAACGTGTGCTTTCTCTGCCCATGGATGCTCCCCATCTCAGCCTCAAGTTCTGTGGTTTCGCTTTTTTACTACCAGACACGAGGATCTGTGCACTCCTGAATGCATGAATCGCCAGAAATTCCAAGTCCATGCATCATCAGAAAATAACTACTTGCTTCAAATCAACGACCTGACTGTAAACGACAGCGCTCTTTATTTCTGTGGGATAGCATTTGCAAATTCAGGCTCACCCCATTCCAAGCAAACAGGAGATGGAACAGTACTGACGAAAAGAGGTCAGTTCGTTATTCATTCCTAATGAAGCACGGCCAAAAGAAGCACATTTTCTTTCCTAAATACTCTATTTAAACACTTAAAATAGCATTTAAGATAGAAATACCAACCAAACTGCTGGAGAAGTATGACTTTATTAAAATACTAATTGTGACGCTACGGAGGGATTCTACAAATAAGCACCTCAGTGCCATTTGCTTACTAGAGTGTTCTGTCACATGATGCAAATGACTCTAGACTTCCACTACAGAAAGAAATTTGCTACCTAGCCATACTCTGCACCCTCTTACATCAAAACTTGGATGGCTACTAGAAAGGATGTAGCAAGTGAGAAGCAGAGAAACTGACATTTACTGAAAACACATCCAGCAGAGAGCAGGGTTTCAGAACTGGGGATTCACAGTGCCAGCTCGAGCCAAAAGTTGTAGTCCTATACCTCCGCAATGTTTGCCAGCTAGTTGAAAGACGATGTGACTTCATTCATTACACTTCAATTTTACATGGCTAAAATAGAAGAAAACTAGCAGGATTATTATTTCCCCCTCCTTCCTTCCTTCTCCAGCCTAGTTTCATTTCTAAATAAAGGCCTAAATGGTTTTATTAAGATGTCCTTTAATTACAGCAGAATACTGGGTTTTATTCTGAATCTATCCCCTAAGGAAGTGTTTATCATCAGAAATAACAAGCCTCCATTGCCCTTGCAGGTGATCTTACTAAGAAATTTAAATTGGAAATTAACTTAAAACAATTACATTGATGTGTATTAAGTTTTTTAATTCTGCAGAGGAAGGGGGCTGATATGCAGAGTTTTAAGGAAATTACAGGACTAATAAAAACTGTTTGTTACTCTAACCCTCACTTCCAACTAAGCAGAGAGGCACAACACTGAAGAATTCAACTCCATGATCATCATCTCGACGTTACTGCTTCTATACAGCATTACTGTATTCACAATCCTTATAGTCCACAAGGTAGGCTCAAACTGGTTTTGTTATTTAACTTTAAGCAGTCCTAGCACCTCCATAAGGAGAATGAATTCCCAGCTTCCATAACATCTATAGTTAAGTTCCAGCAATGTGGCTGGTTGAACGAAGTTCATGTTGCACACATCTGTCTGCAACAGCAATCACATTTTCTTCTTAAATGAAATGCCTTGATTTTTTTTTTTAAATATAAAGGTAAAATTATACTGAGTGTATTAATCAGCAGGTTGAAGACTGTATTTATTAATGTGCACTCAAATAGTAGAGCTGGGAATTACCACCGCAAGTCATTAACTCTCTGGATTGGCTTCCGTTAGAAGTAAAATAATTTAAATTCAATGCCAAAATATTTGTGAGCTGAAAAGTTAGTAAACTGACATTACTTGCATAAAGAAATTGTATTCCTCCATTGTACAAGCACAGACACTGGAAGAACTGATGCACATAGGAGCACAACATACGGCTGTAAGGTCCATATTTGCATGTGGCACAGTGCAGCTCCTTGCTGTAGTGACGGCTGTCTGAACAGACAGGGAGCTTGCTGGCCTTGTTTTGTTTTCTTTACCTGAGTACTATAGGGGGAAAAATCATTCACGCCTTTTTAACCAGGAGAAAACCTGCTATTTTACTTTTGACAACTAGGCCGTGCTTCCAGCACGTTCTGCTGCACTCAAAGTAACAATATTTACCTCATCTGCTACCAGGAAACAAAAAAGGCCGTACGTGTTTGAAAACCCTAGATTTTTTCAATGGTATATAAGCAAACCTATCAAGTTGACTTTTATATATTCTCCACCATAATAAGGCAACACTTCATTATTCTGCTACTTTACTTGTTGCTAAATTATCCCTTGTTTTAATCATTTTTTCTCCCCTCTCCTTCTAGTTAAAACGAAAGCTGCTAAACAGAAGTGGGAATGAAGGGCAGAGAACAGAGAACTGTGTACGTCATCACCGTCTGCTTTACCTATACTTTAGAGAGTAATAAAAAGCCATACTTGCTATGTAAATATCCACTAAAGAAGGTACATATGCTAAGAGATGTAGTATTAATCTAATTTAAACCCTTTGAGCTGTCAAACTGTAAGTTCCTAGAGCGTTATTTAGTGACTTTCCCAAAGACGGACACAGGGAAAATAAGCAGAACTATAAAAACGTAGCAAAAGATGCCTGTCCCAGCCTCAGCTGTAGCACTGACCGAACTGTTTTAAATCATTCACAGAAAATCAGCAGTGGCCGAAAAATTTTTCGAGCAATAGCCCAAGAACTCCAAAAGCAGCGGTACGCTGAGCACTGCCACCAGCCCGTAAGTGTTCGTCTGCACGGAAAAACAAACACATACCTTCTTGAAAACATGCCCCTTGTAGTTCCTCCCGCGCCCTCAGCCCAGGTGCTTCAATGACAGAAGCATAAGAAAACTGTTTCAAAAAACCTCTGTAACATTCTTACAGGTATTTCCCCCCGCTTTGACCCGTAGCCTGAATTAAGCAGTCAGTACCACTGGGTAAAGCCACACAACTTACTGCACCGCTCCAGATTTCCAGGACTAAGTCCTGAATGACAATACAACAAACAAATGTTGCATGTCACCAAAGTTACAGAAGGCAGCTTCAGAAGTCACATGTACTTGCAAGCAAAGAAAATGGCTTCAAAGCGATCCTTCAAAAAATTCAGCTTCTCTTGAGAAACATCATAAATTCTTCCCTATTCTAAGCTTACGCTGAACTATTTCAGAGATGTGATGCAGAAGAAAAAGGAATAGAACAGCAGGTCAAGCACTTCCCCTCTAAACATTTTCACTTTACCTCTGTACCACCCTAATTGATTTCCTCTGTGATGATCCCTTTAAAGACTTCAAGTCCCTGCTGACTTAATCCTTGGTTTGAGTGTCAGATATGAACACAGTGAAAATAAAGGGTACGTTTTAATGCCTCTGTGCTCTCTGAAGATTAAGAGAAGGCAAGAGGAAAAAGAAATGCTTAGAAACCTGTAGGTACCATACAGCCAGATAGGTAACTTGATAAACAGGGAGGGAAGGAGTTTGCTGAAACAGTAAAGGGGTGGAATTTACCTCGCAAAGGAAGTTCTGCATTTTGCAAAAGCCAAAAACATCTGCACCAGTAAGTAAACACCGATGCATTTTTCCCCAGGATCATCTGGAGGATGACACTGTTTATCAGAACAGATGAGCATGTGCTGCGTCTCTGATTTGCTGGATATGTTTGATGCAACCCAAGGGGCTGATGAAGAAGTTCAGCTTTTCCACAGACTTACTTTCCTTTAAAACACAAGGGGAAAACTGCACAGGGCAGTGTTCTTCGAGAGTGTTTTCTGAACAGATGGTCAAAACCAGCACTATGTCTGTTACACGTTACTTCCCACTCCACAAGAACAAAAACAGCAGGAGAAGACTTCATCTTTTAGAAGAGAACTGCTAATGCTTCATAAAAACTTCCCCTTTCGATCTAGATTTTATGTATTTTTACATGAATTTCAATGCATTTCTTGTATGTGAACTGTGCATTTGTGTAAGATGTACATTAATCAACAGCAACAAAATAAACTCATTATGCAGTGACATTCAGTTTTCAGTCATGTTAGTGTGACAGTTATAATGGATACACAGATGAAAAATCACTGAGTCTGACAGCAGCTTTAACAGCAAAGCAGACGGATTCTGTAGATAGGCAAGCAGGAAAAAAAGCCCACAACATATAACATAAATGCACACACTATCATGTTAAAGCTCGTTTGGGATGGGAACTTCCTCCTAGCCTACCTAGGAAAGGAAGATGGCAGTCACTGTGAAAAGGCTGCTCTTGCAACTTTAAAATTCAATCACCAGCAAAACAGCTCCTTTCCTCCAACCCTACCATCCGGAGCCAGGATTATCTGGAGTGCCAGCCTTTGCTCACAGCAGATGCTGGCATGAACACGGAAGAGCACAGAAGTTACTAACCTGCTAACGTACACAATCAGCACTTTGAGAAGTGACCTGCTGATGCCAGGCATACTTCCTGCTCAGGAACAATTGCATCTATCATCATTTAATGAAGCAAGGACTGAAGTGCTCCCTCTCATTTCAGTGACATGAGAACTGACGGATCAGACAGATCAGACATAAGTACTGTGTTTCCAGATCAACTTAATACCAAATGCTTCAGGGAAATGAAAAATGCACCTTCCTCTTCTTACCCCTACCAAACAACCATATGAACGCTAATGTGTTCAACAAGGACATTTCACAGTCCCAGGCTGATAGTGTTGATTTTTTTCTGAGCTTTGGTGGCGACTTTAACATTTTTATTTTGGAGAAACTTAAACCATTCTAGTCATATAATCTAGTACTGACTTTATACAAATGCTATGTCTGTATTAGGAAATACAAAGCATTTTATAATCACCCTGTGGGATACCTACCAAAACTACCAAGTTAGACTAGTCACACAAGAGCATGTTTTATTATGACACCGTATGATTCATAGAGCTTACTTGACACACTTATACATGAGCAGGAAGTGCATTACTTGTTCTACATGTTGAAAACAAAACTTCTGGAAGAGCTTAATTTATGATGAAGCAACTTTGGACTCTAGGTGTCACTGTAACTCCAGAAATAGCACAGAAAGAAACGTTGCCTCCCACTCTGCCTCACTTTGCTCTCTTTGAACAGGCTCTGCATTGACAGTTCCTGCAACTGCTGTCAAACTCCGCTAAGTGTAGTAACCCAGATACGTTTCATATCTCCTGCTCTAAAAACTGATCCTTACCTGACTCATCCCTGCTCCATTTGCTCCCCACTTTAAAATTCAGAAATCTCCCCAAGCAGGTCCAAACTTTTAAATTAGCTGATACAAGGAGCAATCCAAGCTCCATACAGTTTTGTTTCTTATCATAAAGCCCCTGTACATGTGACAGTTAAGGCACCATCTTGTAGAACAACTGAATGAAAATTCTGAAATGTGAAATCTTTTGTATGTGATGGACACGGAACGGCACTTCGCTGCTTCTTTAGACTATAGCTGAATAGATCTTAAGTGGGGAAGCTTTAGTGGAATGCCAATACCTTGTGCTTTTATAACTTGCATTGTCCAGAAATGTTTACATAGGCCCACATCCACAGCAGAGGTAAACAGACAAAGTGAATATGTTTTGAAGTTTCAGTAGACATTTCCCAGCTGGAACAGCCGGAACTGACAAGGCATACTAAAGTCAATCTGTCACACGCTGCAGGTCACAGACAGCCACAAAGCATCATCACTGCACTAGCTGAGGCTTATGACTAATTGTTCACAAGTTGCCAGAATAAACCAAAGACTTTGGCTTACAGGATATCTTAGCTGGTCTTACTTGTTCAAAGCTGAAATCTGTTCTAAGATCAGCAACCAGAGAACAGGTTTCCAGTCCCTCGGGATTTCCAAATTTCAACATCCTATTCTATTCCCAATATGCTGCAGCCAATTAATGATGGATTATAAATGGAGTATTTTTTTCTTCCTTAATTCACCTACCTCTTGGTGAGTGAGGAAGCTACATGTGGTCTGGCGTGGTTACCCAACAACATGCAGAAGAGTAGATGCTGGGCGCAATAGCGATTGCAAAACACAATGACATGTAGTTTTGAAGGCACACAAACAACACAAACACACAAATCACTCCTCAATTTCTGCTTCTAATATACTCATGGAAGTCTAGTGAGACAATGCTGTCATTTGGAATTGAAATAATTTTAAAGAGAGGAAGTGAAACTGTCCTACATTATAGGAACACAGCTGCAACCAAATGTGCTTGAGAATACCATACAGATGCATGTCAAACTCCTATCTCATTTCAGACATACTGCTTTTTAGAAGAGCTACCAAACTACATGCTCAAATACTATCCTTTAAGCAGCTCTTCAAATTATCTTATTTTTACACTTAACTTTTTTTTTTCCTTTGCCTGCCTCAATCCCCCTCCTTCCCCAGTGTTAATGGCATAAAGAAAAACAGATTCATTTTGTTTGCATTTATGATTTCCAAAATTTTAACATTAGCTCTGTACTTTCTGGGAACACATTTACTTCTGCTGAAGTTCTTACTAGTCAAGAGCTCATTTTGGACAGCAAACATTATCTCCTTAGGAATTTTTAGGTGTAGTTCATCTGGAACACTTGAAACATTTTGAGCCAAGCTGCTCTACTCCATACTACAGCCAGTTCTGATGGAGACAACTGGGGTTACCTCTGCGACAGCAGCAGAGGGCCCTAATCAGAGATCAGTTTTCCTATGTTGCTCCAACACAGCTCAAATGTGGCAACCTGCAGAACAGGATATGTGACTTCAATATCTGAGCTTCTCGTTGCTGCCAACACTGCACGCTGGGGAATTAAGAAAACGGCTCTTGCCTCACGTGTCCCATTTACCTATCATTTCATACTTCTCGACAAGCACACTACAAGTTAGTTATAACTAAGCCAAATAAAAACATCTCAATTATTTTAAAAACATTTCCTTCAGAATATTGCAACCTACAAGTTTTTAGTTGCCTAAATAGCTGCTTATCCACGTACTCACCATTCTCCACGTACGGGTGAAATGGCAGCACCAATGCTAGAATGACTCTGCCTCTAGTTGGCTCCAGTACACTTCTAATATCTTTTAATACAGTCAGTGGCTGATCACAGCGATCCAGCAAATTCAAACAGCTGATAACATCATACTGAAATCCTGTGTTCTGCCATTCATTTATACCAAGCACCCTACAGAGAGAGAGAGAGAGAAAGAACCAAGTTCAGAGGGAATCGCCGAGGACAAAAACTCCCAATGAAGGTGCTGATAGCACACAGAGGTCAGCCAACCAGGCAATGAGGAAAGGCAGACACTGTCTTTCTAGTCTCACGGAAAAGAAAACTACTCAACAGCAGGCATGGCTATGTATTCAGCCACACCTTCATATTGCCATATAAACATCAAGGTATTATTAAAGTCTGATGTCCTGAATTAAAACTGAACACACTTCTCAAGTAACAACAAAGCTGAAGTATGATTAATGGTTTGCAGCATTTAAACCACCCTGACTTACCAGTGTGCAAACCCAGTTCTATTAATTTTCCACTTATGGACAGTTAAAGAAAAGAAATCCACAGCTCCTTCATTCTCTGTACTGAAGTCTAGGGATACAGCGCCCCAGATGCTGACCTTTATTCAGCAAGAGAAGAACTTCCAGCCGCTGTGACCAGAGCACAACAAAGGTCTGAAAGCAATGAGGTTTTTGTTACCAAGTACTGTGCAATCTTAATAGTGAGAGCTGAGTACAATAACAGATTCTTTACAAAGCAGTCTACAATCATAACTTTCTGAGTGATTAGAGATACCTGAATAATCTGTGTCTATAACCAGGGTTCAGTTTGCTTGCTCTGCAGTCCCATCAGTTCCTCTTGCAATTTAGGACTGTTCATTCATCAGTATCCAAATTTTGTCTCTCTAATTGTCTTGTTTAAAGCAATTTACACATACTGTGAAAAAAAAGACTTCAAAACAGTTGTTGCCAATTTTGTCTTAACTGGTAACAGGGAACATTTGCATAACAAAAGCCCTGGTAATAAGGAACATCAGAAGTGTTTGCTTTCTTGTTTTTGTGCAGTTCAATCCTTTCCATGAAGATCAAACAATAGAACAACTGACTGAAAATACTGGACGTTTATAAAATATTACAAAGATTATTTTGCTGTAATGTCTGATATAAACAACACAGGGAGCATTCAGAACAATACCTGTATTTTTTCTTCTGAAGCTGCCATATCATAGTTTCAGACAACTCAGTGGCATAGATTTCTTCAAAGTGAGGACTCATGACTTTAGTAACCTCTCCATCTCCAGCTCCTAAATCGAGAAGTCTGTGGGATTTCCATTCCGGATTTATTTTAAGCAGTCTCTGAAATTGTTCTGGGGAAAACACAAACATTGAGCCCCTTCCCAGCAGCCTGAAAGGTAAAGATGAGAAACATTCAATTTCATACAAGCTTGAACAGGAAGGACAACAAAGTAATTTAAAATGTGCTTTGGCAGTAATCAGTCACACAAAATAGATAAGGTCACTGCTCAGATAAATTTACAAATCCAGTTCAGCTTGCCTTCTACCTGTCAGAGATCACACACACACACGGCTACATGCAGTTTTAGTGGCTAAGACTTCAGGAGGGATTTGATCAGGAAAAGAAGAGCTCACGGGCTGCAGAGCAAGAAGATGATCACACACAAAAAAGCAGGGAGGGGGAAGATAAAGACTAAGCCTTATTTGTCATGTTTGCAGATCTGAATCTCTCCCACCTACCTAAAAAGGAGAAAGAAGACAGAGCAAAGGAAACAGCAAAACGGCTGCAGACAGAAGCATGCAGAGAGAACAAGGAATAGGATTTGGAACTAGGAGGGATGGCAGCGAAGAGATTTAAAGAAAGCACGGGGATAACACTGCTGGAGAGGCAAAAGAAAAGACTTTTTAATTGTGCATTACAATGGCTTTTGCTGCTATCTGCAGACCCTGCATTTAACACGAAGAGCTGTCAAACAGAAAATAGGTAAGTCAGTAAGGTGCTGGGTAGAGGTGACATTTGGATTCTTTATGGATCACGTCAATGGCACACACACCCAAGACTGACTGAAGGCTACACGGTGACAGATTGCTGCTGCCACAGCACAATTCAGAAGATGAAAGTCAGGAGAACAAGCAGAGGAAGAAAGAACGGGTCAATGACAGACTGAAGGTAGTAAAAAAAATGTACTATTTAAACTCATGTTGGATAGCAGGTTAAATTTAAGAAAGAAAATGGACAAGTCTTATGATCAAGAGGAAAAAAGGTAAACAGATAAAAAGGATGAAAGAATAAAAAATCAGAAAACAAGAGGTCTAGATAGACTCTTAAAAACAAACACCACCAACATCAGGATAGGCTACACAGGTATGTAGGAGAAACTAAAGTAGGATATTAAATATATTAAAAAAAACAGAATACAACCAATTTATGTAGAAGCCCTTTGCAGCACACTCATGTCAGTCTACACTAACTGGCTCATGGCTATTGTGCATAACAGCACTATGAGGAGTTACTCAAAGCACTGGAGAGCCTTTGAAAAAAACAAAAGAAAAAGGAATATGAGAAGACCAAAGGAATCTTTATCCTTTATATAAGCCTACAAGTACTAAAAACACCACAGGGAAGCTCAGAGACATCTGGGTAGAAAATAAAGATTATTTTCCCAGCCTTAGCAGCCAGCTACTGTCCTCAAATCAGACTGTACTGAAATACGTACAGACGTGGGGCTGGTGGAGAAATGGGGCAGATGCAACAAAATGCATTCTTGATAGAGTCAGAAGTGCTAAGGTGCCACACGTCTGAGCAAAAGAGAAGTGAGTAAACTTTGACTTTTTGGGTAACACACAACGGCCACGAATAGCGAACCTCTCGCACAGCCAACCACAGGGCAGAGCGATGCAGTGCGACCAGCAGAGTGATGGTTTGTCAGGGTCTCTGTTCCCACCTCACTGACGGTTCATCAGTCAAACGTGCCACGCCAGAAGCTTCCTGTTCATGTACAGCTTCTACACAAACCGTGATGCAGTTAAGTTTTAATGGACGAGAGGAAGGACAGAATCCCATTCCGTGTAAGTGTTACAAGACTTCACTCGGCAACCTCTGCATCGTTTAGAAATCTGCCTCATTTTGCACCAGGTATGCCCATAAGCCTTAGATGCAATGCAGAACTAACTGGACGCAGCCACCTTCAATGAGGACAATCACAATGGGAAATGCTACAGATATGGCAGCAGACAAAGGGCAAGGAGGAAGAAAAAAAAAGCAGAGAGGAGGACATCATCTAGCACAAAGAAAATACTCTCTTATTTCAGAGGATAATCAGAAGGAAATTAAGTAATGATTACAAAATACAATTAGAGCCCTCTGCCTCTCTCCTGACTAATTGCTAACACTCCCTCTGCCTTGCCTATACTGGAAATGGTGTTGTTTAATTAAGAGGGTTTAGGGGAAGAGCACAGTGGGGCTTTGCAGATGTTAGACTCCAAAGGGGAAAGCACAGAACCTTAAGAAAAGCCGACAGGTCAAGAAGTAGGGCTGAACACCTGAAAAACCTACATCCAAAACGTACGTAGTTTACCTAAGATTGACTTTTCACTTACCCATTGATAGATGTTCTAGACATAAAAAGGCTAAAAATTGAGGACACAAAAGAGTGATAGAGCTGGATAAACAGCCAGCCTGATTTTTCAATGCTGTTGTTTAAGAAGATCTGCGTTCCTTGGTCAAGGTAACTCTGGACAAAAATAGGCTGAAGGGATTCAGACAACTGTTCTGTGTTGCAGACATACCACTAGAGAAAGAGACAAAGGATCATTAAAAAGTTCAGCAATATAAAAACAGAATCACTACAAAGAAATTGAACACAGAGAGCCATTCTCAGTTTCCGTACATATCAAAATTTAGCTTTCCCTCCAGACTTTTAAACAGGCTTCAGGATTAATTAACTCAGATACAAACTGCAACCAAGTGCGGACAGACTACTCGCTATAAACAGCACTTTAAAATTTTATCTTAATCACTACATTGTACTTTAAGAATGTTACAAACCAGCTTCACCAGAAAGCTAACACAAGCGCTATGAACAGCACCACGCCGGTAGAACAGTATGACGTGGGACGGTGCTGTTTTCTGTCTCAGCTCTCAATCTGTCACTGTGCATTCCCTGAAAAGACACAGGAAGTGCATTTGCAATATTTTTTCCAGGAAGAGACAGAGAATCCCATCAACACTCTGAAGAACTGCTCATCTGTCGTTCTGCACTACTGGCCTACACTTCACTTACTAGAGCCAACAAGAACGGCCACAAGACTTTCAGAACCATTTTGTCAATTAAAGCTCACCCCCATTATCTCTACTAATAAAATAATCAGGTTCTCACACCTAAGAAATCATCAGTATCAGCTGAAAGACAGTTCTGTACCTTCTTATTTGAAGAACACAAAGCCTGAGTAAAAATAGGTTCATGATTACTTCCAACCTGTGTTACCTGGTAACAACCAGTCCTATACAAACTTATCTCCCCCTTAAACCTCGCAATATTGTTCCCTAATCTGGCTGCCTGTGTTTATGGTGCAGATAAAAAGTCACAAGTATGCTAAAAAAGTGTGTAGACTTTCCTCAGAATCTTCTAAAAGTGCAGTGCTAAGGACAGTACTTGGCCAGCTGGGTAACTGCAGCGATTGTCACCTAAAGCAGTGTCTGCAGCCACACTATGACAAATACATCCTGGTCCCTTCATGTTTGTTGTAAGACAGAGGTCAGTTACTGCACGTTTACATCGTTGAGCAGCACAGTAGAACTTCCAGTCACGACTGTAACACAAATGATAAGGTTGCAGGACTCTCACTGCTGTACCCTGCTGTTCCACAGTAACGGTGCCGGCAAGCGGAGGACAGCGGATGGCTGTAAGAGCACCGTGGTGCTGGACTCACTAACAGAGGCTCCACCAAACAGCCTCAGTGCAGCACGGTGTTCCAAGAGCCTCCAGCAGAGGAGCATACACAGTCCAGCTTAAGTCACTACTTGCACTCCGGCTAAGCTTCTGGCAGAACCAAGCCCTGAGCGGTACCTCCAAGCACTCGTGATCTTTTCCTCTCAAATCCAGGTTTTATGAAACCCCGCGCTGTATTGCAGAGCCTGGCACAAGGATCCTCAGGACGCTATCTACCAGGTTGGGTCTTTTCTCACTGCAGCACAGTGGTACTTGAATGAATTGGCACAGACTAGTGATTCCCAAAAGGAGTCCTTAGCAGATAGTGAAAAAGCAGTCAAGCAGCAGCCAGCATACTTTGTCCATCCATCTGCAGATGGCAGGAGTGGACAGTCCCGTAGAGCTGAGGAGCAGGCTGGCACGTGTGTCAGCTCCAGCAGTTACTGTGAGGCTGCCGCCTAGCCACAGCAGGCAGGTGCTCCTCACATTGCCATTTTCAATGGAGAAGGAAATGCATCCCAGTACCAAAGCTGTGGGAAACACAGACTTTGATTCTTAAGAGGTATGAACACCCATATGCAGTACCTGAGCTCATACACCTCGGTTCTGCACTGACCTCTATTACTGGTAGTTTCAGGATCACTCACAGAAACCAACCGCCCTACAATTCCTGTCCATAAGACTTCTGAACACTGATGTTCATACATATATATATGATATATATTAATATAACCATTGGCATAATGATGGTGGTAACTGTGAGAAGAGTTATTTCCAGAATTTAGAGGAGGGCTGTGAACAATGCCCAACTCCTTCATGATTAAACCTGCAAATAACAGCACTGGCTAAAACACCTATAGCTATATAATGCTAGTGAGTATTAGAAGTGATACCAAATTATAGGGGAAAAAACTGACAAAATCCATCCAAAATTCAAATAAAATAAGTGGTGAAAAACAGCTTAATTCTGGAACTAATTCCTCAAAACAGAACTTGCTTCTGTGTTCCTCCATGTCCAATTCCTGAACAGCTCTTTTCATGCCACTAGTTTCATAACAGAAAGCACATCAATCTGGTGCAGCACAAAACTAGAAAAACTACAGCCTATCAAAGGAATCTGAAGAGGTGTTTTAAATTACATAATAAAAATTATTATTGAAAACTCTTGCCTAATACTGAGTGAAAGAAAGCAAGAATATATGTTTTTAAACTAACAAAATCAGTGAAACTGCTGAATGCCAGTACCAAGGCCCTCAACATGCAATCCCTCATGAATATGCCAGGTCTGTAATCCTAAATCTTACTAAGCTTACCAAACAATCAATACATTAAAATTGAAATCCAAGTCCAGTGAAGTGGAAGCGGAGGCTGCTGACAACCTACCTGTGAATGACAACACTGCCTTCACAGCATGTTTTCTTGATCTACTTGTCTTTCTAGAACAGTTTTTAACAGGAAGCACTTGCAAGTTTTCTTTGTTCAGCAGAAGGAAGGTTCTTTCTGTAAGCCCAACCTCAGTTTCTGTCATTCTACCCATCGACTGAATGACCCAAACACAGCTGAGCTCCCTCATCCCAGTAACAGGCTCACTCAGCAGCAAGGCTCCGGGTGTCACTGCCCACTCGGAGCACAAAAACCCGCCAGTAATGGATCAGCCCGAAGAACTATGATGCAGAAGTACATGTTTTTCCTTTGTACAGCAATCCTCGAGTGCTTATACAGTATCTTCTTCATTAGCTCAGCTATACATATTTGACTTAGACAAAACAACACCTTCCTTCAGCTCTGCACGAGTTACTGCCCTTCTGAACTCCTGCCAGATTTTCAATAGCATTTCAGTAAACTGTAGCAGAGACCTGAACATATCTGAAAGGCAATCCTACTCCAGAGCCACCGAACGTCCACGGTGTGGCTCCGACTTCCCTGCAGACTCCCCATCGCCGTGCCTGTGCTGCCCAAACACAGCACTGACCTTTTACTGCAGTTCTATCACCCTGCAAACTCGGCTCTACTTTGTTACCTACCGCCACTCGAAGGCCTCTGCGCGCTTTGTTACGAGCTTTTCGCAACCATAGGTACGTTATTCCAGATGCACCGGCACTGACACGGCGCCCGTGCGATTGCAAACCCACCGCATCCACCGCCGCGCGCAGACTTTGCTCAGGCGGCGTTTACTCAGCGGGACGAGCAGCACAGCGGCTCACCCAGCCCGGGCACTCCTCGCCGCGCCGCTACAGCCCCGGGACGCCGACATGGCTCTCCCCGGCCGCCCTTCCACTCCCGCCCGCCGCCTCTCACCCGGGGCGCACACGTCAACTTTCTCGCC
>JACDJE010000108.1:113235-274625 GCA_016647715.1 Pavo muticus | reverse complement strand
CCTCGGGCCGCCCAGCCCCCGCCCGCCGCCTCCCGCGGCGCTGCCCCGCGCCCCCAGGGCCCGGCGGGCGCGAGGAGGGGGAGCAGAGGGGCGGGGAGGGCAGGGCAAGGCAAGTGGAGGCCACTTGGCCGTACCTGGTGGTTCTCCCCGGCGCCCGGCGCGGGCGGGCCGTGGCTGCCCATCATATTCGCGTAGAGGGACCTGGATAAAGGGCTCCGCAGGTACCTGGCGGGGCCAGCCCACATCCTCCTCCTCAGCGCCCACAGGAGCAGGGTGTAGCAGCCCAGCCAGCACAGCCACAGTCTCATCGGGGGACGGGGCGCGGAGTCACCCCCTCTCGCAGCCACCGCCTCCCCTCTCCATGGCAGCGGCGGCGCGCAGACCGCCTAGCTCGGCGCCCCGCCAGGGCCCGCACGCACACCTCGGGGCGGAACTTGGCGCCGCGGCAGCGGGGCCCGGCCGGATCACTTCGCTGAGACACGCCGGGGCCTGGCGCGCACCCGCTCCGTCCCTTTCTCTCGCCAATCGCGGGGCGGGCGGGGCCGCGGGGCGCCGCTCTCAAACCGCAGAGCGGCGAATGGCGGCGTTCGATCCGCGCCGCTCCCACAAAGGTGGCGGTCCCTCCCCAAGGCTCGCGCCGCCCCCCTCAGGCGCGCACGTGCGTGGCCCCGCCTCGCCCTGACACCCGCGTGCGCCTGCGCAGAGCTGCCGAAGCGCGAGGCGCAGCGGCGGGAAGGAGCTGAGGGGAAAAAAGTGGGGGGTCGTAGTGCCGGCCTTAAATCACCGAATCATTTCGGCTGGAAAAGACCTCTAAGATGGCCAAGTTCAACCCCAACCCGCCCCCACCGTGCCACTGACCACATCCGTCAGTGCCACATCTCTGCTGTTCTTGAACACCTCCAGGGATGGTGACCACCACTCCCTGTGCAGCCCATGCGAGTGCCTCACTGCTCTTTCTGAGATTTTTCCTAATATCCAACCTGAACCTTCTCTGGTGCAACTTAAGGCCATCGCCTCTTACCATATCGCTGTTAACTAGGAGCAGAGGCCAACCCCCACCTCACCACAGCCTCCTTGCAGGGACTTGAAGGCGGCTTTTCATACAGCAGCATGTGCCCTTGCTGGAACAAAAGCCCTAGTTCCCGTGGGTTTGGGTTACGTATTTACACCACTCTTCTCACTTATGTTTGAATAAACTTAGGTTATTTGTAGTAAGATAGTGAGGAATACCACATCCAGTTGAAAATAAATGCAAAGCTAGACAAAGCCTCTCTCGTTAGTTGAAATTCCAGCTGTGAATGGTATCAGGGCTATTGCTTCTAGTCTCTCAGAAGAATGTTTCTTAACAACCACTAAAAAAAAGCCATCTCTTTCCTTTAGATCCAGTTTGAAAGTCTAGAGTCCACCACCTTCGTTTCCTGGTAGAAAGACATGGGAAGTCAAACCACCACAGGACACAGCATCTACCTGGAAGATTCTCTGATCAAGCACTAATCAAATCCAGCCTTGGAAATCAACTTACTTTTCCCTCCAGGAATAAAACAGTTTTGTAATCAAAATCCAAAGTGACAAAAGCTGAATTTGCTGCATCAATTGCTGGGCAATCTAAGAAAACTACTCATTGTGTTACATCATTCAAAGCAATGAGCATGCTTGGGGAGGATTTTTTTAAAAAATAATCACTTTTTTCCTCCTTTTTCCTTAGCTTTTTAGGCAGTATTTCTTTTTTTTTCTCTAGGTGAAACATTTCTATAGCTGATTTAATACTTAGGGTGCAAAAGGTCCAAAGCATACCCAGAGGTTTTGAATACCTACCTAGAAGGGAGTGTTTTTAAGACAGTCTGTATTTTGTGTTGATGACGAGGAGCTTTGTCTTCTGGAGCAGCACTCACAGCTACAGGGCCAGCTGCACAGTCTTAAGTATTCCAGGATGTAAATCTGCAATTTTCCCAATCAAGCACAGAAATATAACAACTTCATCTTCTATTACTATTACAAGTAAGAAAGTGACTGCCAGAAAGAGGGCTGTAAAAGAATCAAAATTGATACCTTTAGGAGAAAGGATTTTAGATAAGGTAACCTAGGAAATGCAGTTCTTTCACAAACGCCTCCTGGTGTCTGTGGATCCATCCAGCTCTTTAGACTGGACACGACTGAGACTCCTCCAGTCTTGGTTGTATGTTCCTTTACAAAACCTTCTTCCTGAGTTGATTAGGGATAGAGCTCGTAATTATTTGTGGAGATGTGGCTTATCTTAACTGTTCCTTTCCCTTCCTTCTTGTCTTTCCTGACAGCCCCGATTAAGATACACAACTATACTCAAATGTAAACATCCCACTAGCCATATCAACCTAATGTATTCATGAATTACCGAGCAGTTCCAAAGTCACAGCAGGATATTCAAAAGGCCATTTTGTACAAAACAAGAACAGAGCCAGCTGTAAGCTCCACAAAAAATGAATCTGTTTTTTTCCTACTTAAATACTCTGATGTCATTTACTCTTTTTTCAGGTCATAACTAATCACATAGTAACATTTCTTACTATTAAATAATATCACTTTAAATTTGATAGACACCTTTACTTATCAATTTTCAATAAATATTATATTACTGTAATATTGTGTATTGTCTCATATTGTGTATTAAGATCAAAATTCTCAGAATTTTATGAAGTAATGAGATTAAAGCATCACACTTCCCATTCTCTGAAGTTATCAAAACACTTCCTATTCTATATTATACATACTTACATTCCCATTATCATTATGAAGCTATTTTAAACACTGTTAAATTATCAAGAATAAATGGTGGCATTTTTCCAGCAGCGAGACTTCAAACTCAGATACTATGAGCTAAGAGGGAGAGAAAGCAGGCAACCAGCTGTTAAAAGACACTGAACTTTTGAATTTGATCATCCTTTACTTGATTCGTGGCCAAAAACAATCATGTTGGTTTAGCAAAGGATAACAAAGTTTAATGAATGACAGAGAAATGGAGAACAAATTATGTCAATCATAAAATATTGTCAAATTCCTATCACTATTTCTTGAATTAAAGCTACCATCTCAATTAAAGCCAGTTTTTCACTTCTCTTTTAGATTGATTACGGGTGTGATTAAATATGCTTTCTTTCTCCTGCCCTCATAGCAAGAGAATTAGGACAGCATGTGTGAAATAGAGAGAGGATTCAATGTTTCTGAAATTGTATAAAAAACTTTATTCCAGAAAAATCACGGGACTCATTCAAAAACTTGCCTGAAAAGATTTTTGTAAGGATAAATCAGAAATTAACATCAACTGGATGAATCATTCATTAATTAAATACACGGTGAGCACATCAAACGAATTTGCCAGTCTAAAGCTACTAAGCAGGTAGAGTTTGACTTAATGTGTGATCTAAGATTTGACCCAACTAACTGAGCACTGCTATATCCATATGCTAACGTTTTTCTTACCACAGTGACATTTTGTATAAACTAACATTACCTCAAAACAATTTTCCCATTCAAAAAGCCAGGAACTACATCTACCTTCCACCAAGTGCAGACATTTCGAAAGCCAAAGAGGAAGTATGGAGCCTTTTCCGTAACACTTAATTGAATAACATCTTAATCTTTTTCTTATTTAGCTTTACGGAGATTTCTACAGGGCGGTTAATTACTGCTGTCTCTTCCTGTAGCAGCTGGCAGATTTTAGTCAATAGTGGTCAGCTCGACACCAGCTACATCTTTTTCTTCATCTCTCTGCCATCCCTGAGGGACGTCCCTCTGGGCTCTTATGGCCTAGCCCCAGAGAGCTGACATTTTATCAGGTATGACAGAATTCATCCACCACCTTTCAGTAAGGTTAAGAACATCCCTCAAATTCCAAGTGCTGAGTTGGGATTCCCTCACCTGATCTGCCATATCCATTCTTCAAAGCAGGTAACAGTGACCAGTATATACCAAAAATGACTTTAGTAGTAATTATGGATAAAGCACAATACATTTAAATAACTGAACTCAAAAACCCCTCTATATAGGCTCATCATTAAGGCTGAATGTGAATTGTTATATTCCATTACAGAGAAGGGTGCAATATTATTGAAGTGGCTCAAACTGTATTTGGTCTAACAGTCCACTTAAGGCAATCTTGCTTTTTCACATTTAAAATATGCTAAGTCCTTTGTGGTATGGTTCATCAGATGATTTAATGACCAACAGTTAAATATTTAGTGTGCAGCTGTCATATGACTATTCTGGATTGAAAAGGGAGTCCACGTCAGGATCTGTACGACTGCAATGCAAAGTGGAACCAGACAGATCAAATAGAACATGGCATCATGAAGACCTAAAAACAGACTGGTGAAAAACATGAAAACATGGCTTTCAAGATGAAGAAGATAAAGAATTGATTTCTATGGTCATTTCATAACAAATTATTTTAAAGCATCCATCTTAAATATTCACATACACATTACTGTGATCAATTCTAAATAGAGGAAATATCTCAGATATCAAACATATTTCAGTTATATTTTCTGATTCTGCATAAAGATATATATTTTATAGTGCTTACTTCTCTCATAATAGCTGGGAGGAAATGAGATAACTACTTTACTACACATCTGTATTATTTAATATAGAAAATAATTTAAAGCAATGTGATTCAATTATAGAACGGAGCATGAGAAACGGTTTAGTGATACTGAATGTTCTGGAAGAGGAAGAAGAACAGCAGTAGAAGCAAACATTTTAGTGTGAAATTATCTCACACCTGAACTACCAAGTATCCACATAGTATGTTACTATAGTTGCTGAATGCAAGGTGGGAGTTATGATTAACGCACAAAACTCAGGTATGGTGTAATAAATTGGCTGCTTGAAATAGAAAGACTAATTTCACCTCATTGTTTTGAAATAAACTGTTACAAGATAGTGGAAACCACTAACATAATACACAGATTCTCATTCATTTTCCTGGATGAATGGTATTTCTTGATCTAAATCTTAAGCAATAAAAGCATCAGCAACTATGAATCAAAAAGGAGAATATAAGAGATACATAACTCTTCTGTTATTCAGTATGGTTTCTGACATCTCAAAGCACACATTCTGGCATTCATCTAGTAACAAGAATAATCTACTGACATTCAGTTCATTATTGGATATTAATTACTTAAATATCAGGAAAGTCAGCTCAAGCTGAGAAACAGGACCTAAATTATCTTTCAGAAAATCAGTTTATGTTATTTACTTTTTTCTTAGCATTCAGGGATGAGGATTGGAGACTCAGAACAGCTATGGATATGATGCAGAAAACCTTGACATTTGTGAACAAAGGTCTTGTAAAATTGAGAAGGGTTTTGAATAAAATCTCAGAGTTTATCTGAATCATAAAAGAATGAACTCATCTCTCACTGTATTTAACAGAAAAATGCAATCTCCAACGTAACCTAGATTTATTCCTTAGTACAGACGTACACACAGCCACACAATCACAGTTTACCTCAAATCACGTACATGCTAATGCTCCATAAGGAAACAAAAAGCCACAGGCTCTCACATGAATTGCTTAATCACTCGGGCAATCGCATTTAAGAAATACAAACTGTTAACTAGCAGGTCACTGGTCCACAGCCAACGTTGATTGGCAGCAACAACGATTTCCCACTTGGAAGTTGTTTACTGGCCTGCATTCAGTTGCATTTTCAGCACAAGTAAACAAGGCTGCATCATGCACACCACCATCACAACTGCCAGTGGTTACTGGTATCAGCAGCGCTGGCAGGGATGCCTTAGACAAACTTCTTACCCATCTGAAGTTGAAGACAGAACTCAGACACAGTTAACAGCATGGTGGGGTTTGTGCTTTGCCTGTTCTCCACACTAAAGAGGACTGCAGCTTTGAACACTAAATTCTTCCATGTTTATACAAAACGAGGGACAAAAGAGAAAGAACATCTGCCAAATTACTGACTTTCACTACTGCAATCCTGATTTGGCTTCAGCGGAACAATACCGGTTTAAGAAAATAATGATATCAACTGTGTTAAAACCTCACGTTATGAAAAATATCTGTAGTAGAGAGAACAGTGAATGGGGAAAATATTTCATTAAGGGACTGGGATAAATCAAGAGCAGAGCTCACGTTTCGTCACAGCAATGAGCTGTACCAGCAACTGCCGAGGTTTCCCATCTTCAGTCATTCTTTGCACATGAACAGAACACAGTCTTTCCCTAGGCTTCCCTCGGTCTGAACAGAAAGTGGTGTAGCCCACCAATTCCGTACAAGGGCACCAACAGCTTAAAGTGCCGCTAAGAAGAGCCCTTCACTGAAGGATGAATCGAAAAGCAGATTTGCAGAAGTTAACTGTTGTTGCAGCAGCTCTCCAGAAGAGGGCGCTTGTAAACTACGTATCTTTTTAATTGCAAAACATAAAATAAAATGATAATAAGTAAAAAACAAGCCGTATGGGACGGGTAACATTTGATGTTACAATGAAGGGGTAAAAGTAAAACACAAACCAGCAACTACAACCACTCTGTCTACAAGCTATTCCTCAAATTTTAAGGGTTTATGTTTAAAAAACATAAACAAAAATACTCCTGAGGCTAACTTCCACTACAATGCTTAACTTACGTGGAGCTACAGCATCCCCTAGGAATGTGGTATAATGAATATATTAATGTATAATGCATTCAAACCACAGAACTGGATTTCTCCTGAGCAAGAAGGCATTACTGATGTCTAAGATACTGTCTTTGAGGCAGAACTGAATACTGGTACCGGTAAGTAAAAAGGAGGTGATGCTGACGGTCAGCTGAAAGGTTTCATTACGGAGGAAGAGTAGAACAGAGCAGGTCTTTGGAGTGCTTGGATAAGTAAGCATATAACTGCCAGCCCAGAAAGTTACATTTGGTAACACCATATTTTCATTTATTCTGCCCCAGAGAGGTTACAGGGTTTTGAACTAGCTGGTAGAAACGTCCAGTTAGTAAGATCAGACTTGGACGGTCAAATCTGGAGTTCAGGGCTGATGTGCACTGATATATACAGAGAATGCATGCAGGCTGCCTCATACCTAAGAAATTATTTTTGAGGGGATAGGTATGATGATAGACAGACAGACAGTGTATTTGTATCACAGCTTTGTAGCTGTTCCTTGCACTTAATTAAACAAATCACATTTCAACATCACTCAATGGAAAATACAGATTTCAGAGAGTGAGCATTCAAAGTATTTCAACTCTATATTCAATACATCTATTGTTCCTATAGTCCAGACTCTACTTATTGGGCAAAAAATTACAACACTGTGATTCTGAATCTATCCACAAAGGGATCATTCCTCTGATTAAGTTGCATCAGATCTGCAGTTTTCATGCTTCAAACCTGAACTTCTCTGAACCTTCCAGATTAATACATTCAGCCCTCTCACAGTCCAACACCCACTCAATCACATCACTCTTCTGCACAAATCAGTAATCTTATTTGACATTATAATGAGCTTCATGTCCTCTTCACATCTCCTCTCCGGCTGCCTATCTACAGAATGCATTCAAATCAAAGGAGCTGTTCTCAGGCATAGTCTTAAACTTAAGCCTTCTTTATGTCAGGATGCTTTTCAGACCACCTGTTGTCCTTTTATGCTGTACTTCATCTTTTTTTTTTTTTTTTTTTTTTTTTAGAAAATTCCTCCAATATAAAACATTTTCCCAGCACTGGAGGACACAACATCAGCTTTCCTCCTTCAAGAGCTATCTCCACAGAACTCTGCACACAGTTGTCTTCTATGCATTTCTTAAGCTTCCTACACAGAATTCAGAGGAGCTATGTACTTCCTAGGACATCTACGCTGTTCTTTCAAGCAAATCCCAATCAGACTGATTTTTGCCTTTTAGTCCTGACTTCAGTTATTCTTTATGTTGTCACTTCTTATGTTGGTCATAAAAGTCTATGACCTTTTTAGTGTAAACCCTGATAATTTGTTTTTATAAAAGCCCATGCATTTATAATGTGTTAACTAGCAACCACAGCTTTATGCTCTGCATTAAGGTCTCCAGGGAAAGCAATGAAATCATTAGCATTAGAATGGTAAGTAGTATTGAAGTCAAAATGATACTCCTCCTTGATGGAAATTCCCTCCCGCCAGTGATTAAACTGCTTTCTCTCAAATAAATCTTAGCTGCAACCCTATTAAGATTATACATTTAAGGAAACAGACTTACGAGATAACAAAATTAAGATAGATGCAGTCCTGGCTGCTGTATAAGAAGCATTTGGTAATCTCAAACATTTCTTTTTATTTTTCACAGAGAACCAAAAGTGGTCAAATATTGCAATGTATCCTTTTTGTCCCCCCTCAAAATTAGGTAGGTATCCTCAAGTGTGTTGCTTGATAGAAGGTTTATTCTTACAAACAAACAAACAAACACAACAAACTAGAAAACATTCTTATTTCTTCCCAACAACAAAAAATACCACACAGAAAACTGTTTCTGAGGCATACCTGATGAAAACTAACAGCAGATTAATGTGTTTTTTATATGACAGGATTATTTCCCTTTAGTTTCTCTGATTCAAAGTATCCCTTTTGAACTCACCTTGGATCAGGCTGAACAACTTCATTATTCAAGTTCTCATAACCAAACTGATTCAGTATTGTAACCACAAGCATCGGTGCCAAAGACTGGGCAGGCTTGGTAAATAAAGCATTGGTACCAAAAACCATAGAGGAAAGTGGTGATCTAAATATTTCAGAAAATAGAAATAAATACACAACGCTGTATTATGAGTATATACAATCAGTGACAGTCATGATACTTTAAATCCTGTTAATATGCAAACGCTATCATGATAGCTAGCTTTGTCTTTCATACATTGCTGCTGTATTTCATACATTTCATATGCTGACCAGCTGTCATAACAAAATTCCATTTTCTGTGGAAATAAAAGGTAAAAAACCTCTGGGCTCCATACAACTCGGCCCCAGTTCTGAAATGACCTGCACTCAAGTTCAACTGTTAGCTCTGAAACCAAGCTAACTTGAACAGTGCATGGAAAATTAGTTACAGTTTAAGAATACACTTGTGAGGCCAAAAAAGGAAGAGCTGCACCAGTTCTCACCTTTGAGGGTGAAGTCCTTTAATACCCTTTCACCGAGATTGAATCTGCACTAATAGAATCATTGATGGAACCAGCAGGAAGTTGTTTGCACTTTGATATAAATCCTAGAGATCTATGAGTCGTCATATGCAAGGTCTCTGCAGGTTTTCTCTTTGATTTCTTTTCAGAGAGATAACAGCAGCCAATTAGACTTTGAAATTTGCACCGTGAGTAGCACAGGTTAAACTTTCTAAACTCTTTTTCTGTGTCAGAAAGGTGACAGTGGGTGCACTGGATTACAAAATAATTCAATTTAAGCTGACATGAATAAACACACACAAAAAGCCATGAAGAACTCGGAGCATACAATAGCGCAATTAAAACTAGAAATGACCTAATAAATTGTTCAAATTACTCTGCTGAAATAACTGCAGGAAACTTTATTCAAGTTCTTTATTTGTGCCAAGCTGTTCTCACAGAAGTGGCTCTGTGACAAGCACCCAGATCACTCACTGCCTTTATTTTGACATAATCTAACTTACTGAAGAGTGGCGTGGCAAACACAGCATATTTCAAGAAAAGCAGTTAGGACCGGCCTACCTTCGCTTGTGCTTGATGAAATCTGCATCAACAATATCTGCCAAGGGCAAGTTGAACAAACTAAACGAAGCTTGTACAATTACCCTAAAGGAAGACAAAAGATTTAAGATTTTTTAAAACACATTTTCATAATAAAAAATGGTCACTGATGCCTAATCTGACATGCAGGCACATACACCAACCACACTAACAGCCCTGCAGACACACAAAGCTGACATTAAACAAGGCAATACGCCTTGAAACAAACTCTGACAGCACTGTTAGATCTGTTCTTAATTGTGAATTAGGAAATGACAGGCATACCTAGAAGGGGTTTTTCCCCCTTTTTTTTCCTGGACACTGATGAAAAAAAGTCATAAATACTTGCTTGATGTTATCACCAAATATTATTTAAAACGATATGAAGAAAAGAAACGCTAAAGAAAGAAAAACTGCAAACTTCCTCTTGAAGTCTGAGAAAACTGGAGAGGACTGGGAAGACTACATGTAAGACAAACTTCAAAGTAGAATGAGAACAGTAAAACAACTTCTGTGCATTCCTATACACATTCACATTTTGCATACATGTATGTCTGTACATACATACAGACACAAATCTGATCTTAGTAACTGCTGACCTGAAGCTATAAATTCAAATAATGGAATTTCTTCATTTCATTACATTTTGGCTGTGATGAGCTTTTACTTACAAGAGGCTATGAACAATTAGCACTTCAAACAGCCTTTAAGTACCTTGTAAGATTTTCCTGGGGAAATCCAAATATATCTTCATCATTTAAAGTACGCAGGTAATGAAATGCAATTTATTGGCCACACAGCTCAGTGTTACAGTAGCCCATGAAATACTGAAAATGAGAATGAAAACAGGGGAAAAAAAAAGGGTAGGAAAGAACATGTAGAAATGTAGCAATGAAACAGGAAACAGAGAGAAAAATGAACTGCTGTATACAAGCAGGTCTTCATTTTTAATTAAGCTTTTGCATATGTAATAATATACCTCCTCAATGCAAGTTCTATTTCTTGGCATCATACTTCCCCATTATTATTGAAAACGTGACTTAGTATGGGTTATCTAATGGACACTTGACTTATTGGTACTTGTTCTGCAGTGCAACCCACAAGCGTTCATTCGGTACCAAGTGAGGTCTGAGGCCCTCCAGCAAACACTGAAGAGTTTCTCTACTGAGTTCTCCGTCTCGGTGGTTGGAAAGAGGTTCTGCTTCTCTCGAATCTGAATTTGTCTCGTGTTAAAACAGAGAAAGGGCAGGAGGGATTTGGCTGCACACCTTAGTTACTTGTCATGGGTTTGCGTTTTTTGTTAGCTTGGTTTTTTCTTTTGATTGGTTGGATTTTAAGAAGAAATTAAAAGCTGAAGTGAAAGCTGAGAGAAGTTCTCAGTTTCCTGACAGATGAAACAGAACAGAAAGAAACAGGTGTCCACTCCATTGAAATTATTTAACTGGTATGTATGAAAAAAGAAGGGTACTTACTTACATGTTTGTTGTGAGATAAAATGCCAAGAGATAATAATGCCCTGGTCCTAGAAGAAACATGACAGCAGCAGCTACTCCTTCCAAGTAAAAGGAAAACAAGATGATTCTGTAATAACCAAACTTCTTCAACGAAGCATGACTGAGAAGAACAAGGCACTGAAAAGACATACAAATACATGAGGCAAAGACATAGTACAGTATTTCAGCATTAGGAGACCTTTCAAGGACAGAATAGACACAAATAAATCATTACTACACATCAAAGGAGAGGGAAAAAAGCTCCCTAAAAAGTACAAACCAAATCAAAACGTAAGAATTGAACAAAGGGAACTATCTACTGGATCATTCTGTTAGCCTTACCAGCTATGGATGGCCCTGTCACTCTAGCTAGACAAGAACTATCATCTCCCCAGGAAAGTACTGCTTTGCCTAACTCCTCTTTAATGCCCGTGCCATCAGAGAGGGAAAACAAATCCGGGAAGTCGGTACAGTAAGAAGATCTGATTGTAAGAACTAAACATGCTCTCCCCAAGGCTGTTCTCTGGTTTTTGCAGAACTGTGCTTATGCTATGCATTCTAACACGTTAAGTGTGTTGCTGTAAGAACCATGATCTTCTCCCTGTAACTGAGAAACAGCCCTGTCTCAGAAGCACCATTTAGAAATCCCTTATTACCTGCATATTTCTGAAACAGCATGTTTCTAAGAAAAACAGTCACTCAGTAAGGCCTTCCATTTAGATTTTTTTGCCTTTGTTTCAGCAACAGGCTCTCCCTGAAAGGCAGGTTTTACTCTTTGCACCCGCTGCTACAAGGAACCTAAGACAGAAGCTGTAGCCCATCTCAGCACAGACCTCTGGAGCACTGTCTGTAAGGGGCTTTGTTTTACAGGGGTTGGGTGCTGTTCCAGTAAGCGAAGCTCAGGAATCACCACCAGAGGATTCTCTTATTATATCTCGAACTCAAAGGGACAAAACCTGAGAGAAATAAGGTCACAGCACACACTCTACAGTTCAGTGACCTTCGAGACAAAGCGTCTCTGGGGAGCAGAGAGAAATGCATCTTCTGGCAGATTGTTTGCTTCACACTGCCACCCTGATTTCACCAACACCGCTGGCTGCTATATACCGAGCGTTCAGCTCTCCTTACTTCTGAAGTTTCTGATTTACTTCCCAAGTTTGTACTTGTTTGAGCTATAGAGAAAAACAAATAAAACACCCTAAAACCCGTGGCAAAGATTACAGTTGGGATGATTAATATTTAATTTATAGAACTGAAAAGGTATGCTGAAGATTTTGGGGAGAAAAGAGTCTGTTATTCCGTGTTATATATGCAACAGCCAAAAAGGTAACTGAAATAGAACTGTGAATTCCAATTGCTCCTTCTTCTATGTTCTTCCTACAGAAAAGCATTATGACTTGAAGAACATACACTTCCAGAAGCTCTCAGCACCATCAGTACCTGTGTTGAAGTCTGCATCCTCAGTTTTTGAGAAATCCAGCCAGTTAACACAAGGAAAGTTTTAAAACTCCAGTGCAAGAAGGGAAGAAGCAGGAATTTGTGTTTATTCACTGCAGACAAGAGTGTTTGCACTCTGCGGGACACATTTTTGCTGCTTTTCTTCTGCTCACACATTTCTACTGGTTTGGGTTCTCCTTTCTTTTACAGTTCATCCCTCCTACTCCCATCCCTGCTGGAGTCATGAAACCATCTCTCCCCACACCCAGTGTACGTAGCTGACAAAGACAGCAAACAACAAAATAAATGGGAATGCATTATTCTCCAAAGGCAGTGGGTTTGTTTTGTTCCTATGACTGAGATACGTATTTCAACGATGCTGTTAACACCTAATCACTTTTCCAGTGCTTTGTGCAGTTTGTTTCAAAAACTTACCACAGAAGAGATCATTCTTTCATCATATATTGCAAATCAAAATCAGAGAGAAAAGTACTCCTAACTGTACAGATTTGGCTTTTAGAAACTTTTATCTTGGCCATGTTCTTCTTCATTCACACTCAGGTATTATGGATCCCATAGGGCTCCCTGTATGCTCACATTTCACCTTCTTGTACAATGATTTTCTACTGGCCTGCCTGCTTGTCCCTTCTCACCAACCCAGCCTTCCACCTGGTCAGACTGTACCTACGGGTTCTCTCTTCTTTTAGAGCATTGGTGAGCTCATTTGTTTCTCAGCATGGCCAATTGTTTGTGTAGGATACAGCATTTTTTCAGCAAGCAGTGCAAACGGATACCTTAATCTAACGAGCACAGACAAAGCACCACATCCTTGTATTCTGAAGTTCAAGAAGCAATCCTGCCTACCTGAGGACAAATGAAGCCTGCTCCATACATGATGCTTCTTACAGAAGAAGAAAGGACATTGTGAGGAATGAGATTATCCGCAAAGATCATCATGAAATTGTTGCAGAACGCTAAGTGGAAAACTTGGAAGAAGTTCATAGTAACAAAGAACAAAAAGTTTTTCTCTGTCATAATCTGTTTGGTCAGTGAAATCACCGAGGACCAGGAGAGAGCCCTGTCCCCATCCCCTCGATCAGCATTCTCAGCAAGAACTCCTCTCTGCTCATACTGGCTGGTGCTGTACTTGCCTGTGTAATACATGCAAGCTGTTGCTAATGCTGCAATCAAAACAGCAAAAGCCTGAAAATAAGCAAAGTCTTCCATGTTATCTGATATCAGGCCACAAAAGAGGACGCTTGTTGAGCCGATTAATGTTGCCACTTGGTTGTATTTTATAAGCTGAAGTCTGCTTTCATGTCTTGTTGAAATTTCTGCAAAGAGCGCGCACTGCGCGAGCAGCACGAAAGTCAGCAGACCATCAAAAGCACATAGTGCAACAATGAGGTGGAGACCGCTCAGCCAGTCACCTTCTTCATAATGCCTCCAAGGAAACCAAGGAAGCAAAAAGGCTAATGCGTACAACGGAGCTCCGTACAGGATTGAAAACTGGCGTCTGGAGCAGCACGACAGCTGGGAGTTGTCTTGAATGTAGCCAAAAAGGGGATCGTTAACGGCGTTCCATATCATAAATACAACCTGGGACAAACACAACACAACTCATCAGTAGTGTGATTTTTCTGCAGAGCTTATACAAACAAGTAGTAATAAACACCATTTTATCTAAAGAATCTCTACTTCAAGAATAAGAAATGAAAGAGCAAGAACAGGCTTGGGACCAAACTATCAAAAGCATTTAAAGGTTTGCAGTAATTATGAGAGAAAAAAGGAAAACATAAGTAGGCAGTGCCCAATGCCAGGTGAACCCCCATGGCTGCACCCTCACTCCTCTGAGAGCTCCCACACCAGAGCTGCACCTTGCACACTCACTGCAAGTGATGCAGAACATGAGCCAGCTCACTGCCTTCCGAATTTACAGCAAGAGCTGCACACCCAGCTGCAGACCTGCAGGACTGGGGCAGTATTTAAGTACTTCAGCAATCCATAGGAAAGCACTACAGTCAATCCTCTGGAGCTGAGATGCAAGATTAGTTTAAAAGATTACTTCAAGCTAATCTTCCCAGCAATCAAAGTTTGAGATTTTTGTCTACAGACTGTAAGCAGTGTGTTTCATTTGTGCATTTACTGCACATGCAATAACAAAATTTCAAAGGAAGGTACTGTATAACCATTTGCTTTGCACTCAAAAGGAATGAATAAGGAAAAAAATTCCACCACAAAACAAACCAAAAACTTCACCTTTGGTACAACACCACGGGCGCAAACACACCACGTAAACCAACACGTCCCACTGAACAGTACCTGCGCCTGATGAAACGCTGCTTCTGAAATTCTGTATCGGTTTAGGAAAAGCTTGACGTAGTAGAAATTAAAGATGCTGTTCATCATTCCAGCACCTAACGTGGTCATGGAGTACGCCAGAGCATTGGGGTGGATTTCCAAAGCCAACTTCATCTTCCCAACTGCGCAAGCCTCTTCTTCCTCAGGGACAAGAAAGAATATAATGGTTGGTTAAATGACTTTCCAGAGCCAAATGATGTGGGAGATTTGTTTCGGAGGTGTAGAAACGGATTCTAGCGGGAAAGTCTCCACATCCTCACTTCCTCATTATGAGACACTGAGCACAAAACCAAACAGGTGCAAAATATCAACTCAGTGACATTTCTGAACCTTATCAGTGAAAAGGCAATAGAACAGGCAGACAAAATTTTAAGAGAATAATTTCTGCAGTGTGCACATAAAACTAGCTGTTGCAAACACTAATTCTGGTGCAGAGGTCACAGTAATTGCGCACACTTTACATCTTGCTAGCTACGTAGTTCCAAAGCTACGAAGCTCTGTGCAGGAATGAAGTGAGTCAGCCCACAGCCCTACACGTCCCATCGCCGTGGATGTCAAATGCAGCAAGCACCTGGATGAGCATTCCTCTCAAAACAAAGGTTTGGGGTTGTATTTTTAAATACTAATAGTTAACGAACATGGAAGCAATACTTACACCTAATAAACAAATCAGATGTGAACAGAAACCACAGAGCTGTCCAAACACTTTTCAACAGTCTAAACATTTTCATACTAGAGGAGACAGCATGTAAACAAGATCCAGAAGGTGACTCATGCAGAGCAGTACAGCATCAGAGTACGTCCACATAACAGAGATTCCTTAATACAGAGCTCTCTGATAAACCAAACAGAGCTTCAGCCAACAACTTTTTAAGCTGCTGACTTCTTCCGTGTGTCTCTGGCAAGTAACTGAAGTATGTGTGCTGCAAAGCACCCCGTGGACACAGCCAGCTCCAGGGAACCCCCACCTTCTAAAGCAAGGATTCCCTTTATGGTTCTTGACCAGATTTGATTCTAGAATCCCAATACAAAAATATTTATCTCAGGTTGCTCTTTTTAACTGTGGCTTTATCCATCTTAACATCTCTCTGAGAGGAGCTATTTGCCATTCCTTTGGAGGCACTTCAGGCTCACATTTCAGCCTTAATACATATGCTAACTGCAGAGCTACACAACCTGCTGCCAACAGTGCACCCCTTCCTCCTCTGCAGCACGTTAACAATTCCATCCAACATGCAATTTTCAAACAGCCACCCAAAGGTCATTTATTTGTAAGAACATGACTCAATTTTCAGATAATTGAGTGTGACTGCCATGCATATATCACCAAATCCATTTTTCACGGAATTTTCCATTTCCAGGTGATTACACTTTGCACCTCTGTAACAAGTTTGGTTCCATAAACTGAACTGAGAAACCTACAAAGAGCAGCATTATTGAAAAGATGCCCACATGAAATGTTTATGCTTAAAAAGAGGGATATCAAAAACTGTGAAAGGTGATTTATTATTGATAAGCATCGTGTTCTTTTTAAAACTGTGTATCCACATCTTCACAAATACACTTAATGATGTCAGAGTGAGACCTCAGGGTTTCGGAAAACTACAGTCCAGCTGTAACCCTGTGCAGGTTTCCAGTGGAGAACTGCGGGCCTCTCCCTCGGATTCCACAAGCACCGAGATAAACGCTCAGCATCAACATTCTCAAGCCGCATTTGACTCAGTTCCCTCCTACGCACAAATAATTAAGAAATTGCTCCCGTCGCTCCAAAAAACTTTCAAGTATCGTTTCTTCTACAAAAGCCTCCTAACAATGCACCGACGCGCCTCCAGCGCCATGACTCAGTGCAGCACACAGGCTCTGACACGGCTCCCTGCGCTAATGGTACGTCTGCTCCCGCGCCTTGTTTATGAATCGGCTCAGTGAGAAGCTGAGGTTCCATACTTCCCTTCCCCAAATATGTGCTCTTTAATTGTACAACAATGAAACACGCGTGAGCCTTCCCGCAGAGCGCCAAAGCACAGCGCTGCCGGCTGAGAGTCACAGAGTGCGCCGGCTGCACAACCTCTCGTGGCAGCTCCTCGCTGCAGCGCAGCGGGCAGAGCGAAGAACCAGCGCTTCCCGAGTCCTCGCGGGGAGCCCTGAGGGGAAGCATCGCTGAAAGGAAACCCTGCGGAGGGGAGACGCACACAGAGCTCCCGGGGCGGGAGGGCAGTACCCTCGTGAGGCCGCGGCTGCCCGGGCGGGGGCTCCCGAACTTGCGGGTGCCCGAGCTCTGAGGCGCCAGCCGTGAGCCCGGGGCACGCCGCGCTGCTGTCCGCTCAAAGGTGCCCAGCGCTGAGGGGCGCGGCTCTCCGCTTTACGAGGCGGCGCACAGCGAGCGGCCGACGGACCCGCGGGGACGGCGCCCTCAGCTCCGCTCCCCGGCGCAGAGCCTTCCCCGGGCAGCGGCGGGAAGGCGGTGAGGGGCTGCGCGTGAGGAGAACCCCCGCGGGGCCGGGCACCGCCTCACGGCGCACCGCGGGGACTCCCAGCACGGCCGATGAGGTGCCACGCCCTTCCCCGCGCCCGGGCGCGCCGTGCCACCTCTGCCGCACCGGAGCCCCCCCCCACGGCAACCGCTCCCTGCCGCGAACGCTTCGAGCCCCCTCCACCACCGCCCCTTCCGCGGGCACCGACCGACCTACTCCGCCCGGAGGCTGCGCAGCGGCCGCTGGGGCGGGGCCGGCTAGCCAGGGCCAACCCCTCCTTCTCTCTCATTGGCCGCCTGCCACGGGTTCGCTTTCTGGTTGGCCGGCGCTCCTTTCGATCTGCCCGGCGGGCGGCTCCCCATTGGCTCTCGGCAGAGGAGGTGAGGGCGTAGTGTTTGAATCGCGGGCCCACGGTGGGCGGGCGGCTGTAGCGTGCCACGTTGTCGCCGGCGGCTCCGCGCAACCCGACCAGAAGGGGGAGAGGTTCGGCAAAGTCCGGAAACGCTCGGCAATGGCCGGAGGCGGCTTTTAAGGCGAGGAGCGGCTGCCGGCTCGCCCTGCCCCGCCGCCGCCCGGCGCGAGGTGAGCGCTGCGCCTTGTCTGCGAGGGAAGGGCGCGATGCTGGCCGACAGCCTGGTGGAGGAGTTCGAGATCCGCGAGGATGAGCCGTGGTACGACCAGCAGGACCTGCAGCAAGGTGAGCGGCGGGGGGCGTGCGGGGAGGGTGTGCGAGGGAGCAGGGGGTGGCGGGCGCGGGAGCCGCGGCGGGGCGGACCCGGGGTCGGGCTGGAGGGACCGGAGCCGCCGGAGGGGTGCGAGGCGGCGGCGGAGTGCGGTGCGCCCACGGGGCGGGAGGTGGGGGCCGCCGGTACCGGCGCGGCGCGGCCGTCTTTGTCTGACGGAGCGGCGGCTGCAGCCGTGCCCGGGCCCCTGCCGGCATCGGGGCGGCTCCGGGGTCTGCACCCGGCGGGGCAGGGCCGGGTAGGGGCAACGGGGCCCCGCGGGAGGGAGAAATGTTACCGGTGGAGCCGCGGGCATACAGCGATGTAACTGCGTTAAAAGTCATCTGCGGACACGGTGATGGAAAGAACGTGCCATTTCCTTCGGAGCCCGCTGGTGTGCAGGACGGGCGTCTGCTTCGTTTGGGCACTAACTCGGAATCCGCTGTAAAAGGCAGCGATGAGTCCCGCACGCCGCTCCGGAGCGGCGCGAACCGTCCTGAGGCGGCAGCGCTGAGCGCGGCGCGGGGAGCAGCGCTGCTCCGCGTGTGTATGGGCGTCCCGCAGTGTGCAGGGATGCTGTCGCGGCCACAGGTTGTAAAGAGATCCATTTAATTGAGATCCTGAAGCCATTGTTTGCTGTCAAAAGGATGAGTTGAAAATTTGAAGACGGGTTGGTATTTTTACCACGTCAGTACTGGTGGGGGAGAAGACCTGCAGAGTGGATCCGTGCTGCGTGGTGCCAGACCTCCTGCCGTACTGCTTTAACTTCGCTTCTTTCTACCGTGGGTGAATACTCACCCTTGGCTCCCTGCCGGAGCTGGCGGGCAGTGCTCCGTTCCGGGGTCGGTGTGCTCAGAGCTCGCTGACTGCTCTCTCAGCACCAGAACCATCTCTTCCTAAGGATTAGCTTCTCGCAAGCCCAAATGGAAGGCACTGACAGCCTGCCAGAAGGGAAAGTGAACTGATGGGCGATCTGAAATGCAGATAAGTTCCTTAAGGGAACATCTGTAAAACGTTCTGTTATATTGGACTTTTACAGTCTGGAACATACTCCTCATTCTAAAACCAAGCAATACCAGTGCATGTCAATGGAGCAGCGAGGCACTAGTGAAACTTGTCACAAGCCAAACAATCAGAGCATATTTAGAAATCAAGGAGTGTGTTTGTGAGAACGCATTACTGAACACTCAGCCAGTGCAGTACCACAAACCTGCAGCCCTTGCCAGCCTGCCCAGGAGCTCAGGGAGGGCAGCACCTGGCCAAACTTCCACTGCCTCTGTACGCAGCAGCAGGTTTTGCCTTGGCAAGAGGTGGACTTCCCTGGCATGTGTTGGTGAAAACAATGCTCGTGGAATTCTTGTATGGATGGGAACAGCTTTCCCTCCTGCAAGGTCCATCTTTTTCAGCAGCGTGCTGACATGTGGAAAAGAACTGTTCTACAGGACCATTCTTCTCTGCATCTTGCTGCTGCCTGCTTTAACAAAGCAGAGTAATCTGAACATGGAGTGTGAGATACATAGCTCAGTAAAAAGCTAAGGGTTTAATTTTGCAGTTAAACTTCAACTTAAACATCCTTTACTATTAAGGCATTCTCCTATTGAGAAGAATAGACTTATTTTTAGAATAAAAATCACCTGAACTGCTTCGTTAGGTGGGTTATGAAAGCATAAAGTAAGAGTTTAGTACCACGTTCTATCTTTTTCTCAACTAGAGAAACACTGCCAAAAGGCTGCAGAGAAGTGCTTGTAAGTGAGGGCTTAACACCATGGAAGATCCATCACCAAAATCCTATTTGGTTTTCTGATGGAGCTGCTAGATGGTACAAGTAAGACTGAGCAGGTTTACTGATTTGACTTCTTGCATTACTAAAAGCCTCTTTGCTTACATCTTCATGGTGCAAAATTGTTGCAGGACGTAGAGCTGTTACTTTACATAAAAGTGCTGCGTGCTTCCAGTATCGTACAGTGATTCTAAGACAAATGAAGTTTTCCTTCTGTATCAGGAGAACATATTCTACATTTGACTTAAAATTTGTTCTTTGTAGGAGTGTAGGTACTCTACTGTGCACCCATTTCTCTACACTGTAAACTGTTAACTTCAGAACAGGTCAGATTGGTTCAGTTCTTCCCTGTTCCAGGGGTAGCAGGTGGGGTTTCATTGCATGTTATTGAACTCTTGTCTTCTCCCCCTCAAAACCAAATTGCCACAACTACCAAACAGTAGGCTTCTCCCATGGTAATCCATCTGTGCTTCAGTCATTCTAATGAACAGAATTAAAGTACAATGAAGTGAATTCTGTTATTTGCGCTGTATTCAAAGCACCATGTGGCTATGCCTCTCGATTTAGTAGGTGTGGGGGCATTTAAGAGTGGCACTATCTACTTCTAAATGTATTTAAACATAAGAAACTTTCCCTTTGGGAAGGGAAATGGCAGCAAGTAATACCATTACACATTACGTCTTGAGGAGGATTGAGGATTACGTTAAAGCTCTTTAGATTCTACTCTGTTAAAATAAAAGAATGGTTCTGAATGATTCCAGTACTGTTGGCAGACTTTAAAGACTGTGGGTACTGGTGAAGATTTACGTAGCCTGAGAGCTCTGAGTCAGAGTCCTGGTTCACAGGAGAGCTGAGTGGGTTTGAAGACTGCAATAGAACAGCGTGGTGTTTGGCTGCTTAGGTGATCCATCCATGGATAATCAATGTACAAGCTCTTTTTTAAAATAGGAAAAACTTAAGGTTTCTTTATCCAAACACTTTAAACCTTGGGAAAAAGCTCTGAAGTAGGCTGTGTTTCTTAACAAGGGGTGTTACAACAAAAAAGCTACGTGAGGATAAATTGCTAAGTGTAAAGCAGTGAGCCACACGGCTCCCACCTCTGGCAAGAACTTGTGTACAGGGTGACTTGTTGTAAATAAATTCCACAAACATTATTCAAAGAGTCTGACAGCTACAGGCCGTTGTTTCCTACTTTAAAGAATGTGTAATGACTACCACAGCTGTTGTTTGTCCTGAACTGGACATCTACCGCTTACACAGACAAGCGAACAGGAACATTTGTCTGTTTGGTCTGAATTCAGTCTTTGGTTTACGTATCTGGACCAAGTACTCACTTCAGACAGGCTGCCAAAGTGAAGGTTAGCACAAAGCAGTCTGGGAACAGCCTTCTGTCTGCTACAGCAACCAGCTGATAAGGGGACTGGGAAAGGGCAGGAAAGAGATGAGAAACTCCTTAAAACAAGGGCATCCTAATCACATGAAAACTGAAAACGTTTTCTTGTCAAACTACAGCTGCGGGTGATGCAGTGTGTCTCGTATTCATTTTGGGCTTCTTGAAGAGAATCTGGGTTTTTCTTGAACCTCCTTCTGCCTCTTTCCCATTAGTGATGCTATTCCTACCCATACGAGAACTATCAAGGCTGTCCTGCATGCAGGAGAAACCTGGTCAGGCCCAGGTGGTGGGAAGGAGGTGAAAAGTGAGATGTTAGAAATCTGTTGGATTTGGAACATGTAATACCTGCACAGAGTAATTACTATTCTAGCAATAAGACTGGATTGATTTCATCATGTTACTTTAGATTTTAAATTGCATGCATCTTTAAGCACAATAATACGAAACATCTAGCAATACTCATGCTGCTTCCCTTGAGGAAGGACCTGGGTCTTCACATGACTGATTTCTTAATTCAAAACAACTACAGTCACTGTACCCCGGAGGTGATTGAAGTGAAATAGAGATTAAGTGCCTGCGAACAAATTACACTTAAAATGGTGTTTTAGAGCACATAAAGCAATTGCTGTCTCCTAGGTTTATGAGCTTGAAAGGCAGAATAGCTGCGTTTCTTTAAGTTTTGTGTCTTTGATATTACTAGCTCACCAGCAAGTGCCTGGAACTTCATTTCGCTCTCGATCCTGTGCGACCAGAGCTCCTTGGTGAAGGGGCAATGGGAAGAGCAGCACAGTAAATGAGGGTGCAGTCAGCTTCGGCCTCAGTCTAACCTGATGAGCACTTAAAGTATTTTATGCTTATTCTTCTAAAACATGACTGTTATAACCACAGTGAAATACAGATGCCGTGATTAGAGGCGCATGCAGTACAGGGCAGGTGGAGGGGAGCAAAGAGAAGGTGGCTGCCTGCGTCTGCCCCAAGGAGGACTCCAGGAAGGGCCATGAGTTGGAGTATCTTCTAGGGTTCAGGACTCGCTTATGTCTTGGCCTTACAGACAGTATCTGAATGGCCAATGCATCTATAAGCTAACTTCATTTTTGGGTACCACAGTCATTTAAAAAAAATAATAATTCCACGTAGTATTTGGTTAAAGTACTTGAAAAGCAGATCATGCCATTGGGTCTGTACCTTATGTGCAATGACTTCCTTGTTTAGATCTTCACCTTGCTGCTGAGCTTGGGAAGACGCTACTGGACCGCAACACCGAACTAGAAGAATCTTTACAGCAAATGTATGCAACAAATCAAGAGCAACTGCAGGAGATAGAGGTAAATATTACAGGAATCCAGGTGTAAGTCATGTAGATATGCAGCAGAATAGCACATAAGTTGAGAGATCTGATTTCTTAACATCTGATTGTTCAGTGTTTCTCTGAAAGTGTCAGCCTTTAACTGCCTCTGCTACCTCAAAAACTTACACAGGCTTTGATCGCTGTTAGACCCATTTGCCTCATTAATGGAGTCTTTGTGCCACAAAGTTCCTGTTGGATTCAGGTTGTATAATGACACATGACTGATATTTTTTCCTTTTATGCAGACAGGCTATTTCAGGAATGCTATAGCTAAATTTTGCTGGTCTTGTCGGGTAAAAATGATATGAAATTATATGATGAATAAATTAACATCTTCATATTATTTTAATTATTAATGGTTACTGCACTGAAATTTAAATGCTTGACAAAAAAGCACGATAAAGATTTAAGTAAAATTGGAGGATATGTACTTCTGCTGGGGTGAAGGGAACTACAGTGCATGCAGTTAAAAATGAACAAAACAAACACAGAACTGTGCCTAAATACAGGATGCAGTGGGTGTGTGCTGCTGTCTTTTTGGGGGGAGAATCAGAGCTGCCCTTCTGGAAACACTCCTCTCTGTTACTTCATGGAAAGCCCTAGCCATTTTTGGCAGTTTCTTTAATGGTGCTTATATTCTTGCAGACCTAACATTTGCCAATATCATGATTTTTTTTTTAGCTATTTGAGGGCAATGAGCGGCCTCTAATAATTAAATTTATTAAATATTCAGTACTTCTCCATTACTCTGGCAGTGTAATGGAAATGTAGTCCAGTGTTTCAGTTTTAGTATGAATCACAGGGAATAGGCTGTGACTGGTGTATGCTAAATCCCTACAAAACCTGAATTCACTTGTGCAGGCATTACTAACATGGTTACAGTCAGTATTTTGTACAGCTGCAGCTTAGGACTTAAACCTTTATCACTGTTGTAGCAATAGGCAGCTTAAAGAATCTGAACTTGAGACTTTGAGGTATATAGGTGTTTTCTAAAATAGTCACATTGATATAAATAAGCAGCTTTTTGTTTTATAAAGCACTTCTGTTTTATACCTTGATGTTTTTACTTAATAGTGGAAAGAATCAAACTGTATCTTTGTTACCACGTTCGTTCGATGACACAATAGTTGGAATGGCCTGTATTTATTGCCAATGCTATAGCTTTTTTTTAAGCATTCACTTATGCAGAGACTTGACTCATTGAGATGAGTGCCTTTACAGGAAAGATTGATTCTTTAGATCTAGAGAGCACTTCAGGGTGTATTGTACAGCACACTTTAAGGTGTGCTATACAAACACTGTTCTACTCCAGGTTCAACTCCTGTATGACAGCCATGTTTAAGGAAGTGTTTAACACAGTTACAACATATTTTGAAATAACACAGCCTAACTCTGCAGTAGACAACTAACCTGGCTCCTTGAGCAGAGCTTCTTAATCAGTGGCTGTATTATAATGCCATCTTGAAATACGGAAAAAGACATGACTGCTAAGTTGCGTTTATTTACAGAAATAGCCTAGTGCTATTAAGGATGTGGTATCTCGTTTGGTTTTAGCCAGTTTATTCGACTCAGATCTTCTTGTTTCATCTTGGTTTGGGTTGTTTTTCTTTAAGCTCTCTACATAGGAGAGCTTTAGCACAAGGAAGTGGTGAGAAGCGTCCTTGTAGCAGTGATCTGTAGTTGGTGTGTAGCAGGGTCATGTCCTTATATGTTCAGACAGACTTATTTATTCTCTTAACTTGCTTGGCTTAGCCAGTGGGAACCAGGAATTCCCTGCTGCACAGGATAAAATGTGCAGATGCTATTTCCAGGGTTTATGCTCGATGTTCCTAACTTTACAGTGCTTGTCTCTGCATTACAGGTGTTCCTTCAACTGCTCTTGCAGCTCCTTTGCCAGACTTTAGACTAGCCTTTTCAGTAAAAAAAGCACTGATTTTTTTTTTTTTTTTTTTCCTACTAATTCATATCTTACAGGCAGCAAATCCCCAAACTTAGAATGATTAAGAAATCCTTTTACAATACGGTACTACATTGTCTGCACTAAAAACGGAAGGGTCAAAGGCTTTGGGATGCTTAAGATTACAGTTGATAGGTTAAAAGTTAACATATTAAGTGTTTTACTGCCTTGGATCATTCTATCTGACCTCTGTGCTGACACGTGTTCCACAAACTAATCGCTGCAGGTGTAATAAATGCTGGATTGAAAGGGCAGCTTTATCTCTGTCCACATCTTAGTATTTCTGAAGCTGGAGTGCAGAGAACTGGCTCTCCTCTTATTGTGTGGCAGAGTGCCTGAAGTCTCAACTGCTGCTTCATGATAGGCACTCAGTTGCTGTGCAGGATGAACTAAAGTAATCTCGTAAGGTGTTACCAGAGCCATACTTTGTTTTGATGTTCTGGTTACACCAGGCCAACTTGATACCAGCACTGAAGATGCTGAAGACACAAGACAAAGGAAATAGCATTTCACATCTTCCGTTCAGCTAAAACTTCCACTAAAGCCCATTGTGAGAAGTGGTGGCATCGAATTCTGCCACCAGAACCTTGGTTTCTGTGTTCAGCCACTCTTGTATTGCTGAAGAAAATATGAAGATCTCTCTAGCTCCTTCTGAGAGTGACCAATAGGCAAAGTTAATCTGGAGTGGGTCATGCTGAGATTCTGCAGCTAATCCATGTACTATTTTTGTGTAAATCCCATCACATGCACACAGGCTGCAAAAGGATCTAGCCAACTGCCACCATGCTGATCTTCTGGAAGTCCATGCAGCAGTTACTAGTCTTAGATTAACTTATAATCTGTTCTTAAATTGCCTAAAATATAAACACATCGATCTTTTAAGGAGGTAAAAGGTTAAGCAGAACATTAGATGTTTGGAGTATGTAACAGAATGTACCCAGATGTGGTTCTGCTTGGAAGTCCAGCAGGTGTTCCTATGTTTAGTATGTAGTAATACATAACCTATTTTATGACATTAATTCTATGTAACAACTAAGTGTTTCATAGGTAAGGGGTTGGGGTTTTGTTCTCAAGTCTGTTTAATGCAAATTCTTGTTTGTGTTGGTTTTTTTGAAACTGGCTCAGCCCTACCCTAGGTGGGACAATACGAGGCACCTGTACTGAGAGTGATGGTTAACTTCTTGCATGGAGAATTCCAGGCTTTCTGAAGTAATTCTAGAAACTGAACAGGTTATTTTGTTAACCATAAAACTAAAGGGAATTAAAATGAGATCACTTTGTGTGGAGTTGTATTAAGAAAAAATAATAGAAGTGCAGGAGACTTTTGTTCAGTATTACAGTGACTGGAATAGTTTCCTGTAGGTAATTAAAGACTGAATCCAATAGTTTGGTTCTACTTCCTGACACATAGTAGTCTACAGAATCTCAGGTGTGACCACATCCTAAATGTGTTTTGCTGAACCTAATGCCGATTCAAACATAGGCAAGTAGGAAAAAAACCAAGATAGTGCTACCCAGTACTTCAGTTTAAATGCTAAGAAAATTGTTGGGTCAACACGATTAAAAAATTTATGATGGAGCTCACTGTAACTTTTAGAAGGACTCCGTGAAGAACTGTGGTGAAATCCAGGTTTGTGTGATGAATGCAGCACAGACAAACCCAGTCTGGATGGGTTTGTGACTGGCAATAGTTTAACTGCAGCAAGGGCAGCTAAACAGATAAACACAGTTTGCACAAACCAACCCAACTCATCTGGATAAAGGACTGGTTGATCAGCCTTTGTTGACCTCAGTGACAAAGGCAAGAGAGGTAGCTAAGATACTGATTGCACCTTTTCAACTGGATAGCAACCAAAGCAACCACTGCAGCCTGTACATTTCTAAAATGTAGCAGTTATTTAATGAATGTGAACAAAACTGCAGAACAGTAACCCTATCCCGTGCTTCTAGTATAAACTTGTAACAGCAATGCTGTCTTGCAGTATCTCACAAAGCAAGTGGAGCTCTTGCGTCAAATGAATGATCAACATGCAAAGGTTTATGAACAGCTGGATGTGACAGCCAGAGAACTAGAAGACACTAACCAAAAACTAGTTGCAGAGAGCAGAGCGTCACAGCAAAAGATACAAAGGTAACAAACCTAAGCTAGATCCTCTTTTCTCCCCTCTACTCAACTGATAATACAAAAAACAGTAATCCAAGTGTATACACGCAGCTTTTTGGTGGCTGTTTGTCTAGTGTTGTTCTACAACACTCCTGAACTCAAAGTTTTATTTAAAGGTGGTTTGTGGCCAAAGAGCAATCTTCAGAGGAGAAGCTGGAATGTGAGGGGATGGGAACTAATCTGTCCTTGATTACATGGTCAGACGTTTTAACAGCAGTCCTTCGCTTTTAGCTTGACAGAGACTATTGAAAATCTGCAGACACACATAGATGACCTGCAAAGGCAAGTAGAAGAACTGAAGAAGTCTGGACGAGGCCGGATGAACCATGAGAGATCTGACCAGCCAAGATCAATGCACAGCTTCTCGTGTTTGAAGGAGCTGTATGACCTTCGCCAGTAAGACTCTCACCTTGCATAGCAAACAGAACATTGAAATGATTTTAAGCAAAGTTTCAAAAACTAGATACAAGCACGGGTGTTTAACAAGGTAGCAGAAAAGCATCTTAAGTTTGCAACTAGAAAAATATCTGCACAGTTGTGTAGTGTGTGGTGCTGTCATTGCTTCTGGTGCGCTCCGGCTGCAGACTGTATTGATCTTTGTGGGAGAAGAACAGTATGTTCTACTTTGTATCCTGACAGGTTCTTTCCCAAAGTCTCCAGCTGTATGAAACTGTAGCCTAGAAAGCCTTCAAGAATTTGAACCTCCCTCTTTTCAGCCAGATAAAGCACAAACACAGATAACTGCCAAGTAAATTATTCTAAACAATATTTTCTGTAACTTACTTTTTCCTTGGACATCTGTGGGCACCTTCTTTTCAAGGTGGGCTTGCTGCAGTAGCTTTGCTGAATTTAAGCTGGATAAATGATGCTTAAGCTGGTAAAATGGTGCCTGGAGCTTTGGGCTGCTTTCTAATTTAGAGCAGTTCTACCCAGCTGAACTGCATTGTATGCCCATCAGGAGTCACCTGGGGTATGGTCCCAGTCTGTCTTCACTGCTAGAAGCTAACAGAAGAAGTACTTCCACAGACAGGGAGAACAGGATTTGTGTCTGGGCTTCCAGCAGTATGTGCAAGCAAGACTAAGGAATTAACAATCTATGCAAGCAAGGAATTACTTGGTGACAATTCAAAAGATAAGGGGATTATTTCAAACTGAAAGGTTTCTGGAATTACCACTCTGCAGAACTGCCTTGTCCATTCTGAAGCTTGTTTCCACAATCAGTGGTGACACAAGTTGTAAGAGAGATGTGGTAAAAATCTGAAGGTCGGGGAGTATCACATAGTGTGTGAAGGCAGTATTCTTTAAAACTTAAGTTTACTGAATAATGAGATCTATAATTTATCTGTAATTTGAGATTGTTAAAGAGCTGCCATCCTGCTTGAGAGGCTTGATGGCATGTGAAGTATCTACAGACTCCAATCATGATTATCAACTCAACTGTTAGGTTGGCAAAATGACTGCTTTGTATACTTTCAGATATGTTAACAGAGTTTAAACTGTCATTAGTTACCAACGACAGGAAAACTTTAGGTGTGGTCAGCTCTATTTCCTATTAATAATCCTTGCTTCTGTTTCCTCAGGTATTTTGTTTATGATCACGTGTTTGCAGAAAAGATTACTTCAATGGATAGTCAGCTAAATCCTCTGGAAGAAGAAAATGAGAACTTGAAGAAGGCAGTTACGGTTCTGCAAGCCCAACTCAACCTAGAAAAAGAGAAGAGGGTAACAATGGAAGAGGAATACAGTCTTGTGGTGAAAGAAAACTGCGACCTTGAACAGAGGCTTGTTGATATTGACTTGTATCGGGCTCGTGCAGAGGAGTTAGAAGTGGAAGTAGCTGAAATGCGACAGATGCTTCAATCTGAAAACACACTCCACAATGCAGAGAAATTGGTGCCAGAATCCTTTTTCATTTCATTTAAGGAATCTATAGAAAGGGAGCTTGGTCAGAGCCCGGCCGATGATGGACTTCTGACTGTCCCTGAACTTGACAAAAAGGCACTGAAGCGGAGCAGCAGCGAAAATTTCCTGAGCAGTGCTGCAGGGGGAGACATTCTAAGGGGCCATGAAGAAACGTGTATCAGGAGAGCCGAAGCTGTGAAGCAGCGGGGAATCTCTGTACTCAATGAAGTTGATGCTCAGTATAATGCTCTGAAAGTGAAATATGAGGAACTTTTGAAGAAGTGTCAAATAGATGAAGATTCTTTGAAACACAAGGCTGTACAAACACTGAAGCAGTATTCTAAAGACAGTGTGGGAAATACCCAGTATGATCTTTCGGCTAACAATCAAGAATTCACGAATGCAGAATCACTTAGCTCCACAAATACTCTTCCTGAATATAAAGCACTCTTCAAGGAAATCTTTAGCTGTATCAAAAAAACAAAGGAAGAAATAGATGAGCACAGGTCTAAGTACAAGTCCCTTTCTTCTCAGCCGTAACGTTAGATGTTCTGATGACTGATTTGTTGTTGGTGACTAATTTGTTGCTCAGAAAGGGGGAAAAACTTTACACGAGTGTCAGAAGACCCCTTGCACAGACGTTTTTTAGCACTCAAAAGGAATGTTTTCAATTGGCTCATAGACAACGTAGTTAAAAAGCTAGTTAGACTAGCGGTGTCCCTGTACCTACGTAGCAATAGATGTAATGTTGTTTAGCACTGTCACACAAACTAGTGGTTGTAAAGGAAACAAACACTGTAGCTTAATACTACAATGCTACTTAATACTCCACTTGATTTCTGGCAGAAACTGACAATAGTTTTCCTAACTCCACTTCAAATTAACCGAGCTAAGAAGTCTGTACAGTACTTCTCACAAAGAACCAGGCAAAAGCTTTTCTTTAACTTGCATGTGATCATCTAGCCCTGTAACTGTAAAAAAAAAATTAACAAAAAGCCCCAGATCAGTATCACAGGCAGCCTCTCCTCGAGTCCTGAGAATGAAGTTAGCGAATCTAGCTGAATTTGCTTTGGCAGGGAGGTGGAGAGCTAGCATAGCAGCTTGCACTGTGCTTGGTTAAGTGAATGCCATGTTTTCACATGGACTGGGCTCTTCTATGGATAAGTATAGATGTCTTTGTACAGAGAAAGAATGTGACATGAAGTTTGTGTGGCTATTTAGGTATGGTTTCTTATTTAGGGGACTTTGTCTTAAGGCGAGGTACTGTGAATTGATTGTATGTTATTTGGGACTGACTGTTCTTTTTTTTGGTGGGAGGCCAGCAAAGTACTGACTGGTGTGTATTTGGCAAGACAAAGTTGCAATGTAGTCATTTAACTTTAGCAGTGGAATTGATACAGTGAGATAGCTTTTAAGCTCACATACCACAAACTCCAAGCGCTTGAAGGAGACGGGTCAGGTAAAGCCTTATTGTACAGGTTTGCCTATTGCTTCCACTATCAGCTCCAGTGAACCTGTTCCATGCTGCCGATAGGGTGGTGGGAGGCTGGATGCAACACTGCTGGAACGTATCCTACTGAAAATGTGGGGCTGTGTTCTTGTTCATACCTTCCTTCTCCACTCCCTAAAAGTAGCTCATAGGTATTCAAATTCTGAAAACAAAACACGCAGAAGTACATTCTTTAGAACTGCTTTGAAGTGTGAAGAATGGAAAACAAAGGCTAAGCAATTAAGGAGAAAGACGGCACCAGGAAAGGTGACATCCTTCTTACACAGGGTCTCATAGCTTAATTTGGTTAGCTCTTCCTGGGAACTTCCTTATTGCCTGTCTGAGTTGCTGCAGTATACCAAACAGTTGGAAGAGTGTTGACAATTTCTCAGCTTTAGTTCAACTGCTGCTATTACAGTTGTCTGCCTTATTTACCCTGTTAAGCTTGTGTATAGTTGTCCTTCATTTGCAGTATTAAGACTCCGTATTGTGGGAATTTCTCAAAACCATGTATTGCATTAAGAATTATTTAAAAATGGGAATCCGAATGTTGTAAATATTTTTCTAAGCAAATAAATAAGCCAGTCAAGCTCCACCAGTAATTATGCCTATCTGTGCTCATCTTGCAACAGTAAACTCTGTGCTGATGGCAGCTGCGTTATCTGGTCTATCCTACATAGCTCAGATGGAGTTCCCATTAAATTTTTATTCTAAAAAAGTTACGCTAAGTAGAAAAGGGTAGGCCTGTCTGTGCTAGAAAGCCAGAGGTAATGGAGTAGTTTCTCATTTCTCTCTTGTGGTGTTTGTCAGTGTTGTTCCAAAAAGGGCGTTGGAGGGGCGGAAGGCAGAGAGCTGCTGTTCTGCCACTAGGTTAGCTCTGATGTCACTGCTTCCCTAGCACTTGGATTGTCATTATCTAAAGGCTTTCTACTGCAAAGCAGTAACTTTAGATAAGTGTTCTGGCTGTCACGAGCAATGTGTTACTAATGTGTCACTTTGGGGAGTGGGGGATCCACACCCCTGGGACCAGAAGTTGTGTAGAAACAACTTTAGAATTTCTGATTAAATATGTGATCCTCAGTGGTTTAATACTGTTGCTAACAGGGCACTTTCTATGTATTTTTTCCCTTTAAAATATCCAGAATGTTCTCAGATTTCCACAGAAATATGCTGCTTCTGTCGCATAACCTGCCTTTGACCACCTGTGCCATTGCTAAGCTCTGGCTGTACTGTAGTGTACTTTAACACTTACTTAACTGTACGTACCCTGTAATAAAAACCTCCAAGGCTCTGTTGTTTTATAACCTCTCTGACTGTGGCTTTCTCAGGGATAAGCTTTATGGACACAGCTGTAGGCAATGCTACAGCAACGGGGTCATGCTAGGTAAGCGACAGCCATGGGGACACCCAGCACAAAGGCTGCAAAAGCTGCCTGAACTTGAGCACTGCCTGATTACAGCAGTTAATAAACTTAGTGTAGGAGTTAAGGTAGAGTTTTAGCAGTTTAGAAATAAGTACTTTCCCCAGAAGTTCAAAATGCTCTAAGTATGGTGCCCTACTCTTAGGCCAATCTTAATCTGCTTATTTTAGTAAAAAACAGAGCCCTTTCTAAGCATAAGTAGATGAAATTAATAGAATCTACCTGAGCTTCTCATATGATGGAAATTACAGAAAACAAAGCCCATGAACAGTAAAGAAACTGCTCTAAAGCCACCAGCGGGGTGTTCTTACCTCACTGCTGTGAAGCTTAAATGACAAACCTAGAACAGAAGCAGCTCAGTTATCATTTCTTGAGCAACAGGCTGCATCTTGACAACTATCCTAGAAAATGTGATGCAAGCAGAAAAGCACAGCAAGTCAAGAGGCAATTTGCCATCTACCTCAAACATCTACTGCCAATATTCTTTACCTTTCCTTCCTCTGTAAGCCTTTGGGCTCTAAAAGGAGCAAAGATCATTTCCGTTCCTTCCTGGGCAAATACAAGGCAGAGTACAGCAGGATGCCACAGCTGACCTTCAAGATAAAATTTTATTTTAAAAAAGTTACACAAAATAGAGGTTTTACATTGTTGCCAAGTGTGATAACTGCAGCTGGATGCCTTGCACGTGGTGCACTTACCTTTGCACACAGTAAGGCAAAAACTCCATCAACCAAAACTCACATCAGTAAGACATCCAGTCGTTGTTCCATATCTATTTCAAGTGTAAGTACTTTTTCAGACAGTTCATTTTACAGACACCAGGTGAGAACAGTTATGTCGTACAATGCTTAAAGACAGTGATTTTGTATCCCCCCTCCCTGCCCTCATGTGCCCATGAACATCACTACCCTTGCTGTAAGGAAGGCAGCAAGGGCTGTTGTAATGCTCAGACTAACGCATGAGCATCTAGGTATTTAACAAAACCTGGGATGTTTGTAAACAAATTTAATTTATTGGCATCACTTACTTACAAAATAAAATATTAGACCATGATTCTCCATCATGTCTGTGTCAGTATATGGTTTTATTTTATTATAAGGAAAGAGAAGGAGAAGCAAAATACATTAGAAATCCCAGATTAATCAAACTGCAGACAGGGTCCCGTGTTGTCTTCCTAGTTGCTCTCTGCACCCAGGCGGCCATGCAAACGTATGTGTGAGTGTGCTGTGATGTCAGTGACTGTCTGCAATGCCACATGCCCCAAAGTAGGTCAGCTCCTGCCCCACACTCCTGAGGCCACAGCACTGCTGTCTGTGCCGCCCACCGCAGGTTTTCTTTCTCTTTCATCCCGGAGAGCATTTGAAGCACAGAAACTGCCACAGCTGCCGTCAAGACTGCACAGTCCCTTTAAGATACCACATTCCACCATAGCTCACACAGCAGTCCTGGGGAGAAAGGGAGAGCCCATCAGTGCCTGCAGCACCGCCCCGCATTTCCAAACCACAGGGACTCCACACTACGAGGTTGCCCCGCTGGGAACTGTGATTCAGCTTTGCAACCTTAAATGTGATCAGTACATCCCTCCAGTGTACAAAGGAGAGCCAAAGCTGCAGGTTATCTCTGCCCTGAAGCTTAAGACAGCAGACAGAGGGGAAAGGCCGAGAGCACAGGGAGGATACACAATGGGATGGCAGCAGGAAACCAAGGTTTGTGGGAGGAGGAGATGGGAAGGATGGTGCAGCAGCTTAGGACAGGAGGAGAGGTGAGAACCAGAGGAACTGCGGGGTATGCAGCCTGAAGATGCGAACAGACAGAAGGGAGCAGAGGAAGCACTCAGGCAGCCCCAAGCTGGAGCCTTTTCAGCAATGTTCTATGGCAAGGAAGGGTCAAACCTCAGAACTGTGCTCAGGTATTCTGACCGTGTCTGCTACACTCCCAGCTGCAAGCTCCACAGCAAAGGAGTTCAGTAAGTCGGGTTTCTTGTGGTTCCTTTTCTGATTTCTATTCACTGAACACCAAGTCTCACGAATTCTAAGCTAACAGCTCCTTTTGCTCCAACCTTCCCACTTAGGTAGTTCCACAGGAGCTTAAGCACTGCTACAGAACTGATGCTGTGGAACTTAAAAGTGAAAAAAACTATCAGTAACTATCACTTCTTAATTCTTGGGACTTACAGCCAGATGCTCTACAAAGAAATTAAGTGCAGAGGCTCAAAAGAGAGTTTTCATTCTGGATCTGCAGATGCAAAAATACACTCCCTGTCAGTCTGCTCTTTCCTGTACAGGACAGGAACACATGCAGATGGGGAAAGAAGAGTCAACAAATGCTATTTCATTCAAAGTGAAATCAAATCTCTCACGCTTTAAAGAAGCCAGATAATCCTCCTACTTCATTAAATCACACCTTCAACATTTATTTCAGAAACAATGGAAGTTTCACATGCTTCTGCGACAAATGAATTCAAGACAAAGTCTGACACAACACAAGGCTGACGGCGCAATGACTTAGCTTTTACAAAAGCAGGACCAGGTTTGTCAGGGACAACTGTTATTTTTTTCCCAGAAATCATTTATTTGCACATTGCCAGTGCGTTCTCTGGACATCCCCAGAGAGCTGCGATTTGAGCCTGACGAACCTCCCAGCACAGGCAAGCCAAACCAAACGCTGCACAGCAGGCAGAAACGTCTCAGCTTATTTTAATACTAAGACCAGGTTCATTCAAGCAAGACCAGTTTGCTCACTATCACTGCAACAGATGTGTAATTTTTCAAGTAGGTTATTATTCTGCTTACAGATCCCAGAGTAATAAAGTACTTAAGCACTGTAGTGGGTGATGGTGAGCAAAGGCCCAGCAGCAGTGGCTGAAGTACTACATGAGCTGGCAGCTTTCTCCTTTGTCAATCACGGCCTGTGTGGTCCGTACTTCATACCTTAAACTTGTTTAGAAAGTAAATGGTTCATCTTCAAAGACAGAGATGAAAGGATTCAAACGTTCACTATGAGATGTGCTAAGTAGGACTCTTTGCTTGTTTTGGTTGGGGTTTTGCTCGCTACACTGCTTTTATAATGCATTTCCTTCTGAACATGTGGCACCTGTGTTCTTCAGCATGAAACAACAGCGGGCAGCTCAGTGAGCTCAGAACACTCCCACTGCCTTAATGCTTAACTCCATATTATTTAAAAATAACTCTGAAGTATGACATTTACTGTGCTCTGTTCCCTTCTGGTCCAAGGTGAATAACACAGACTTGCTGCAATAACATCAAATAACAGGGGAGTCAAAATCACTGCTCTTTGGAGAGAAATAAAGTAGAATGAGATGAGTGTTACTTTAAAGAAAACAGGCTGAAAAACAAGCCCTGCCTGCATTCCCACAGCCACTGTTCTACGATCACTTGTCAACTCAAGGCAATACGTGATCCTTCAGTTAAACCAGAGCGTTAAAAATTCATGCATTAACTGAATCAAAACCCCAGCTGAGCAGAAGCTTACCTTTAGCACTCTATCCACCTCCTGCTTGTTGAGGTCTTGACTCAGCTGATTCTGAATGACATTTCTGCGCACTCGATAATTCTTGGAAAAAATTTCAAGCAAAACTTGGCGATGCTTTAGAAGAAGAATTATTAATACAAACACAATTATTTTAGCTTTCTATAAAACAAAGCTATCCGTGCATTAGTCTGTACAAAACACTCCCTGAGCTGCATTAGAGTATTCTTGCTTCGTAACCCTGAAACTGTCCCATTTCAACCTGCTCTCATTAGGTGTCCTCCCATTACTTTGCAGCTCTGCAGGGATCTCTCCATACCTCATGAGCAGATCTGCCCCATCCTGTGACCCCAGGCACCTCCACAGGTACAAAACCTTACTAAAGAAGGGACTGTGACATGTTCCTCTCACACACTTCCCAGGCAGCTCACATGGTCCGCTCCAGCCAGGAGGTCGGATGCTGCTTATTCTCTAGAACAATGCTTGAGACTTTCCTATAAACATTTATTTAGGTCATGGACACAGCAGTTACACTGTCCGTCTACATTCTGTTAGGCTGCCTTTCCTTCCACTTCACTTACTGTGATACAAATAAAACTCAGGAGATACTTGCATATGCTGTAATCATTTCCTGTTCTAAATATAAACAGATACACCAGGTCCCATCATCACCATCTAACCACTGGTTAACATTGCATTACCATCAGCAAAAAAAGAAAAATAATTTGACTGGATCCCAGCCTAAGACCTGCATCACAGAATCCTTTCTCTTCATACAATTAATAGTATTTACACCCCACTGAGTTAGTTACCAATGTCTCAGTTTCTGTTCACACCACCTGGTCCTGATATGGTGATAACCACACTATGGTCTGAGAGCTTTCTCTCAGCCTGAAGCTGGCTGGTACTGAAACCTGCAGTCTTCCTTAGGGAACGGTGAAAAAAGTGCTGTACTGCTTCCAGAAAGGCAAAGTGAAGCAATGCCAAATCCTCAGTACAAAGTATTTGGGACCATCACTTATTTTTGTCTTTACCTGATCATAAATGTCACCGGCTTCCCAAAGTGCATAAACCTTTAGCTCATCTGGTGAAGCAGCAGTCTGTGGAGGAAACTGAGAACAAGAGGCTGTTAAAAATAACTATCTATTTAATGAGTTCTACTTAATGATTCTATGATACAGTATCCCCTGACACCTATTACTGAATCAAAATGTTGTGGCCACTTAATGAGCAGTGCTTCTCTCCCACCCCACGCTCAGGGAGGTGACTGTGCTGTGGCAGCCCCTGTGCCTGCAATAGGAACACAAATCCCATCAAACCTGCTCTTCTGGGAGATGCTGCAGCACCCAGACCCCGGGTGAGGGGTAAACATTGCCTGGGGAATGGGACAAGTGCTCCGGCAGCCTGATGCGCACATGGCGTGCCCAACAGCGTTTTAGTGATGCTTTTGGTCACACTGGAATGACGGCCAGCAGTGCCATAGGCACAGCACCAACCACGTCAGAGCTGTATGAGGGGACCCCGTGACGCTGTATGGGGACTTGGAGGAAGGGAGGACAACCACCAAGTGCCACAATAATCTCAGGGTGTGGACTGTGGACAGTATCTCATGGCACGATGTACGGATTGTTCCTGCCAGCAGCCTGTGTCTCCAGACTTCCCAAAGCAGAATGCAATTAAGCATGAAGTGCACTGCAGGGTTTTCTGGAGGTTTTGAAGTCTCCAGTGGCAAGTTTTAGATATTCGGATTCTAACCGAATTTGCTTTGCTGAACCCAAGGCAGCACGACCAACGAGCACTGTGCTTCTGCTGCAAGTGTGATCCCTGGAGCAGCCCATGGGACTCCTGGAGACTGAACACTGATGGACAGTGAACCACACACCAACGCATTTCAGGCTCCCAAACTGAAGTGGTTTTCTTCCCTACCAGGAGCCATGCTAGAGGATACCATTTGTATCTTCTGAGTCAGAGGCCTTCTGCCTCTGCGTGCAGGAAGCAATATAACTGTTCCAAATTCCTACAAAAATAAAATGATGTCCATCTGCCTTAATGCTTTCCCCTGGAGCAATGACTAACAAGTAATGCTGGATACTTCCCCCTCCTGATGTGTGCCTTCCTGTCTGTCACCGACCATTCATTCCATGCTAACCACCGCCCTGCCAACCTCAATCAATCCTCCACACAAAGCCAACAGGCCTGTCTGACTGCTGCAGTTCCTCACTGCAGTACACCCCCCACCTTTTTTCCCAGCCTTCCGCACTACATCGAAGGACTGCACTGCAAAGGGAGAGCTCAGCCCTTCCTTTCAGTGGCTGCCTCTGATCTCATGGAAAAGGGAAGCGCTGGGTCCAGCAGGAGCTGCCTGCTGGGATCAGCAGCTCCAGTTCCACATTGGTGCAAACTGCTGGTAGACAGCAGGGCTGTGCACCTGCTTGAGAGCCAGGATTCAGGTTTGTTGGGCCAATGACACCTGATATGCTCCTCTTCTCATGAGGACACGCCACATACAGAGGAACACTCTCCTGTGCTTTCATTCAGCACAGATAACACCACAGCATCAGCTTCTCTCCTGACGAGCTGCAGCAGGACAGGCAATGCAGGGCTGCAGGAGCAGAGCCCTGGTGAGGTTGCTTGGGGCAGACCTGAGCACTAGCTGCTGCCTCGGCCACATGCTGAGCATAGCTGCACTGCTGGCTCTCGGAGAGGGAACTGCTTTCAAACCAACACAGTGCTATCCGGGAGAGCACACAGAGCCTCCCTGCGTTCGCCTCACTCTGCAAACTGCCAGGCACCCTGCTCACTGCTGTCACTGCTACAAAGCGCAAGCAAAGCACAGCACCCTGCAGGCAGCCCCTGTTTGCAGCTGGAGTGCCTTCTGAGGCCCCACAAGAACCATTTATCTGGTACCCCAGATGCAGCTGTTCAGCTTTATAAATCAATCCTACACTCCACCAGTTGTTTTCAGCAACACGTTTTCTGTAACAGGGCAACGTGAAAGCCAAGAGTGTCTTCACCCCCCATAGAACATCACTTTAATTACCTCAGATCATTGATTTTTATCACCAAAGCAGTTTCAATTACAGAAAACTAATGAGTAACTACAAAATCTCAGGCAAAACATCCCTCTGGGCTCCCAAGGAGCTCAGGCAGCCTCACCAGGTTCAAACGGAATTGTCCAGGAGAAACTATGAGAGAGAGCGAAGTGTACGAGCTCGTGCAAAAGGCACAGCCAGCCCACAGCACGAGGCAGAGGCCTGGGAGCTGACTTACATTTCTGACAGCAGTACAGGCTTATGAAGGCTGCTGCAGATGTGAAATTCTGCAGTAAGTTCTAGATCAGCAGAACTCAAACATACAGCAGTCTCCAGCAAACAAGTCCCAGACTCATTTAATACAGCAGCGATGACTTCAGCTGTTTACCACCAGCATGGCAAGTGCATATCCTATACCACGTGCAATGAGAGTCCTTCCAGCACTAAGAAGCAGCTCCAGGCAAGCACTGCCGAGGGACCTGGGAGCTGTCAGGACAGAAAGCAGAAAGCACCAAAAGCAGTGGCCTCCTGTGTGGCATCTCACATCTGTCACTCGACTCCAGGAGCCACAGGACATACTTTGCACACCACTGAACATGTTACTTCTGCCTCCTTGAAGCTAAGGTATGAGGGTCCCTACACCTCCCGTGCTCCAGGCTCTTCCCAGCCTGTCTGCTCTCTGCTCTCCCAAGCAGCTCACACATCTCTTTGCCTCTCTCACTAACAGCACCTGACTCCCAAGCTCCTGCTGGTTGCAAACCAATCAGCACTACCAGATGTCTTGTGAAATTATTTTCCTTTTGGGCTATTTTCCATGATGCCAAATTCCCTTTTCTTTCCTAAGCAATCTGCTGGCTCTGACTCATGCAATCACACATGTAATTTCCATAAAGACAAATGAAGACATCTCTGAACAGCCCAGGAGGAAAAGGAGTGACAAAAAGAACTCTGCAGATATGGTTTGCTGCTTCACAGAGCTCTGCTGGGTGTGTCCCGCCAGTTCCAGGCAGCAGACATCATCTTTATCCCAGCAGCATTCCTGTAAGGAGCTGTGCACCGCAAAGCAAGCTGATGGGACTGCCCCAGGTTAAGTCACTGAAACAGGGGCAAGTGGGCACAATGAGTCCCTGCAGCCCAACAGCCCAGAGGTGGAAAAGGAGCCCCAAGGACAACTGTGAGCACACCACAAGGGCAGAAAGCAGAGCACAGGGCCAGCCAGAAGCAGGAAGGCAGACAAGCCTTCAGCAGCTTCAACAGCCCCGAGACTCAGAACACAAGTGTTCCTTCAGTCCAGCCCAAGGTACAAACATTTCAGTTCCAATGTTTAACTGTCCCCCCTACCTCCTCCCCAGAGTGTGCCAAAAGGAAAAAAATACTTACAGGCACCAAAATCTGTTTGCAGCCAATGTCTAACACCATGTCCTGTAACATTTTGTCTGAAATGCCACTGAACAATATATGTCCTGGAGGCAGACTGGCTAAATGAAGGTTAAACAACCGTTTAAGCTCACTCAAGGTGAGCACAAATTGTTTCTTAAACGTTGAGGACACAAATGCCTTCAGTTCTTGGGCTACCCGATCGCTGCAGCCTCCAGGCAAGTGGCCATTTAAGGAGTCCGTGGAGTCCTCCTCCGTGTGGAGGCCGTTGACGATGCCGTTGTTCAGGCCCTCATACACTGAGGTGTCCATGGGCTCCTCGTCGCTCACAGGCTCCTCTTTAATGTGGATATTGGAAACATCTATCTTGGATGAAGTGTCATTTGATTTCAGTTCTGCCTTTTGCTTCTGGAACTCCTTCTCCAGCTGCCCATAGTTCTGCTTGACTTTTGCTTTTGCCATGTTGACTCTTTGCTCCCCAGAAACCAGCAACGGATGGCCTGATAAGAAATAAAATGTAGCATAAAATCCCACCATAAACAAGACTCCAGTTTTGTAGAAAGTTGCTTGAATGGCTCATAGTGAAATAAAGCCAGGAAACAACATTGCCTGTGGAACCCAAGGCACAAGCCTGTTTACTGATCAGATTTTACTTCCCTACCCGCTACTGCAACTTGAAAAAAAAAGGAAAAAAAAGGAAAAAAACAGTTAAGATAAGCATGTTGATAAATGTAAGCCAGATGCTTCTGGAAAGGTCTTCCAGTCAAGGAACCTGAAGCAAAGACAGTGCATTTCTCCAACAGCTAGGGCTGTGCATGAGGTGCACAGTATGGAAATGTGAGATTCTTTTAAGTACTATTACAGAGTGCTGGGGAGAAAGGGGAAGAAGGGAATCCTTTCCCATGCAATCCTGCACCTCAACCCAAAGGCAAAAGGGAAGTGCGTGCTGGCAAAAGAGAAATTCAGTCTCAATCCCATAGGAAGGAATGCTGCACTTAAGGCAAAAGCCCACACAGCACTCATGCTGATACCTTCTCTACTATTAGGCCTGCTAATTCTCTCCTAATAACCCAACACCTAATCCTCCCAAGCAGATCAAACACACGGTATTGAAATGGATTTATATGCACATTTGTCAGTTCTGCTTATACTCCTCACTGGCTCCAGTGTCTGGCAGTGAGCCAAATGCCTAGTTAAAACTCTCTGGAATCTCAGGTTTTCACAACCTTTTAGGATTATAGAACAGCTACTTTAATATTCTCCCTGACATCTGCGGTGGAGAGGGATGGCAAAGAGACAACTTTACACCTCCCTGCAGCCCCCTGGCAAATACGGTCCTCATTAACTGTTTAGCCCTCAACCACATCACAGAGCCCACAGCAAATCAGGGAAAATAAAAAATCCCACCCTGTTTTATTTGGAACTGAAAAGGAAACGACTCAACCTAATGCATGTCAGCCTGAGAACCAAGAGGTAAGAACCACTCGTGTTCTGGCCCTGTCCTCAGCTCAGGAGCTGCTTACATTGCTATGCCACAGAAGCTGCCTTAAATGAGGAAGTGGTTAACATATCCAGCTGATTTTACACTATCAAATAGAGTCCCCAGTGCCAAGGAGTCCTCCCATGCTCTGCTACAGCAAGCTTGTTTCACCACTAATGTCACTGATGCTAGTGAAGGCCACGTTGTCTCAAATAATGCTGAATACCCCTGAATAAAGGGGTAATACCAGACACAACAAGATCAATCCCCACCACACTCAAAAACAGAGAGAAACAACAAAATATCACCCAGAAATACAGAGATGCATGTGCTTCAAGGTGATCTGAATAATTCCATTTACCTGATTGTGTCTCTTGTTTCTTTGGTGTCAAGTGTTCCTTTACAAGATTATAGACTTTTTCTAATCTGAAATACAAAGGAAATATACCAGTACTGTTCCTGTTGTTGTGCTTGCCTGCAGTCACACCAGCTTTAACTTTTAGCCAGAATATTTAATTTCTAGAAAGCTGTCCTCAGGAAGCCAAAGAAAAGGAGTGACTTGAATGATGCATCAACACAATCCCCATCCAACCACACCCCCTGAGAGGAGCAAGCCTTACAGGCAATATGGATCAAATATAGATCCGTCAGTATCCACAGAAACTTCACACTAGATCATTCTTCATTTTTAGCTTACTCCCCAAAATAAAGCAAGTCATTTACTTGGCCTGAATGCCCATCCACAGCATACGTTGCCTCTGAACTATATCTGGATGCTTCTTAACAAAGTCTTCATCATAAGGGAGCATGAACTCCCAACCTTTGTTTATTCTTGCCACAGACATGTGCTCTAGGAAGTCCTTCACATCTTCAGGGCAAAGCTAAAAGAAAAAGGAAAAATGACATGGATGTCAATTCACATAGGGCATCTGCAGCCATGAAGCAATAAGCACTGTTCCACGGGGCAGGACAAGCAGGACTGATTTGGTGCACATGGGGCACTCCCACAAACACACGCCTAAGTCAGTCAGAGATATTTATCCTGTGCAACACCAGCGCTTTCACACAATGTTGAAGGCAGAGCACTTCAGAGAGCAGTGATTAATCAGCTGAGAGTCAAATAGCTCATGACATGTTTTGTAAAGAAAAGGGAGTTTGCTAACTGAGATGAAAAGACTATTGTGCAGAGAAGCACGTCCTACAACTTTCATCTTAGTTTAGAGCTCCGAGTCAGACATGCTGCACCTACACATGCACGGCTTTTACTGGATCTTAAATTCCAAAAGTAGCCAGTCTGTACATCAACTGACTCGTGTTCCATCATTTTATTTTGTTTTAAACAAATGATTTTTTTTTCCTTCTGACAGAATATTCAGGTGCCTGAGTTGTTTCAAAGCTGTTATTCAATACTGGCAGCTTTGGCAAATGCCATCAGAAGTGCTGCGCTTCTGTGACGCACTCTGCAAAAGCAGAGCATCAGTGTGGACTGCATGAGTTCTCATCTGCTTTGGTGCCTTGTAAGCTTAACTCAAAGGATGTTCAGATTCCACCAAAACAGAAGAGGGGACAAAGATGCATTCCAGTGGCACAGCTGCAAGGACAGTCATGTCCTGTGGAACTGTAACTGTGGGAGCTGCTTGAAATAATTCTGTAAAGAGTATCTATACCTGTTCCAAAGTGAAGATATGCCTTGGTTAGCAACACTGCAAGTCAGCAGTAATGCAGACACTGTGAACCTGAAAGAAAAGGCTTGCAGCAGCACCTGTTACCGACCTGCAGACAACGCCCACAGTTAGCACCAACCTCTGTGTTAGGAAGAAGTCACTCACTTTTGTAACTGCTGCCACTTCCTTTCGTACAACCCAGCGGTCCTGTGTGAACTTCCACATCTAGGAAGGAAACAGAAGAGAAAACCTTGCTAACTATATTTAGGAGTTGCCTTACTGAAGTCATAGAAATAACACTTTCCAATGATGTTACCAGAAAAATGGAAACTCCACTCCTTTCAAGAATGTGGAAGCAGGTGATGCTCACACAAACAGCAGGAAAGCACTTTCTGGCCCATTCCTTGCTCAAACGGCCATGCGCAGTATCAGAAGCTTTGAGAGTCCATGGTTTCCCCTGGTGAACTTTCAACTACAAAAGCTCTAAAGAATCTTTCAAACCTCATTTAGCTTCCAAAAAAACCCCTTCTACTGTGGTGATGCTGGAACTGCAGGAGTCATACCTCATGCTCAGCTTTAGCACACTTGTTCACTAACCTAAAGAAACTCTTCTCCTACTTCTTTGGGTGCAGTGCCAGTAGAAGCTGCTGACTGCTGCATTTCTGCAGCTCAAGCCTCCTAGAAAGTGTCTGCTGCCTTTTTCAATGCACACAGTCACTTACAGTCATGCAGTGATGGCCATTCACTCATGTATTTGTCTCTGGTTAACGGAAAAGCCAGGTGCTCTGCTGAGCAGCTCCCAAGGCCTAACATACTGTGAGGCAGCTGCTGAGAGCAGGCTAATGGGCACATGAGGACTTGGGCAGAACTACCACTGTCTGAAAATGACCTCTGATTTCTTTCCATCTCCATTTAAATCGATGACAATCTCCCTTAACATGTATTTATTAACAGCGTTGCAAATAATTCAAAAATCACGTTATTGTCAATTTCTCCTTTTGCTTCAATGCCATCCATACATCCTCTCTGACTCAGCTCCTTTCCTCCTACAAACTCACAAAATCACCACACTCACAGCACAAGGCATTTCTGTTTTAAAGGACAAGAAGCTGCTGCCTAAATGAAACAGATCTGCCACCTCTCCTTGCACACAACTCTGAGGCAGTCATTTCTCATTAGGCACTTTATTCTCAACTACAACTCTGAAATTATTATGTAAGAATCTGGGAAAAAACCAGCAGCTTTGAGAAAAGACAAGAATTACTTACCTCCCTCAAAGTACAGCACAGAACAACTGAACATTAAAGCTACCATTGGTCTTTTACAGCATTTAAAATAAGGGTAAAATATCCTCCATTATTAAACGCTTTATCTTTACTTTTTAATTGCTAAGCATTAGCACTTACTTAACCAAGCATAATAATTTCTGGCCCCTAGAACTTCACACATGACGTGTCACATAATCTGCTGTGTCCTAAAGACTGATGTCACCGGGTCACACCTGACTGCAGATCTCCGTACAGCAGTGTCTCGGGCAGACATCAAGACACAGTAAAAAGTCAGCTTCAATCACCATCATTCTCTCTTACACAGTGCTACCATAGCCTTAAGGTCTCTTGCACGGTATGCTCCTATTCAGAGCTAAATCTCATAAACAGACTTTGCAAACAAGGGGAACTCTTAGACCTAACTGGAAAACATGAAAGCAATGCACTCGTTAATTTCTTTTTAATGGGGTGGAAGCCATAAACTGGATATGAACTCAGGAAGCACCCAGGAACTTAATTCTTTCCGTGGTTAGCAAAAATAAACCTGAAACAAAGTTGTTCCTCCTTGCTGTGGTTACGTGCGTGTTTATGAGACCAGTATTCACTTCAACTTCCATACACAGCTACCGCTCACGGAAGGTGCTTAGGAACAAAGTCCTTTCACTGATTAGCAGCTCAGGGGAATAAAATCCTTTTTAAAGATCAACAGTGCATGCTCCGGGAGCACAAGGCTTAGCCACACTGCCCTCCTGAGACCTCGCAGTCCTGAGCCCACGGAAATGTATCTGGAGAAACAAGCACTTCATTATCCAGTCCTGGCTTCGCTGTCAGCCCCACATTGTGCAGGCTATGTGATAGCAGCTCTACAAGTTCTATTACAAAGAGATGAATACCACCTACTGTTAATGACCAGCAATCTGAACTTACCAGACAGCCACAATGTCAGTCCACATAAACACTCCCATGCTAGACTTTTAACACCACCATCAGGGTTACAGCACAAATAATTTCTCTGGAGCAAACATCTTATTGCAGTAGTGGTGGATGTGAAACCAAGTTTGGCAATGCCATGGCTCTCAGGCAAACTTCAACAGTATTTTCCTTTAGAAACAACAAACTCTCTTGTACTTACAACAAAGTCTCTCCCTCTACAAAGCACTTCTGCAGGGACTCCACTGTGCGGACTGGAAGTGTCTTTTGGGTAGAGCACATCGCTGTTAATTAAAAAGGAAGATGGATTAGCTACTTGGTTCTCCAAAATACAGCATTAGTGAAAATTAACATAACAAGCGTGCTCCCTGTTCTGCAGTTAAATTACACCTTTACCCAGAGCATCGCTTTCATTAAAGGAACCAACATTAGTGTAATTACTCCGCTTCAATTACACTAGTATAAGAAGTGCTTACACCAGCAAAGCCTGGCCTTGTGACTGGTAGATGTGTGCAACACAGGTACATGCTCTGCTTTGTTCTTGCAAAGCCCTTCCTCCCATGCATGAGTGCAAACATGACCAACACGATGCTAAGAACTGCTGAGACTAACGTAAGCCCTGAAGGTAGCATTTAGCCAAAATGCTGATCTATAGAAATGAGTTTTTGGTGTTGTGCTTTTCTTTAATTCCTTCTCAGCAATCAAAGATTAAAGAGAACAATGCTATGAGTTTTCATGCTCAAACCAATCAGACCCAGGACTAACACCACCCTGGTGTCCTGGTCTGCTTGCAAGACCAACTAGATGACATTCATTTCCACAGACTCCAAAGCCTTGAGGCAACCCAGGCTCACGATCCTGATTCTACTCAGCCCTCTCACTTAAAGGTCTGATGTGTTCAGGCACTGCTCTGTGCACAACCATCCCTAACAGGCTACATCTACAGATGCACACAGATTCCTCAGACAAACAGCAAAGAAACACATACAACATAAAAACACTCTGAGTGCTAAAACACTTTTAATTTGCACCCTGCTGCCTTCTGGAACAACTGGAGGGACAGCAAGGACTGAAGCGGCTCACACAGCCAGCACAGGCCTGTATCACAACAGCTGAAGCATCCTGCTAACAGACGAGCTGGTAACTGGTGCCACACATCTCAGTGCAGAAAACTACTCCACACACTGTAATTCTTTGCATGCAATGCTCCACCCAGGTGAAAAAAAAAAAAATCACACTGCTCTTCAGACTTAATTCCCAGTGAGGTGCCTTGTTCTAGTAAGCAGGAGAATGACACAGCATCCATTTCATGTGGTACCCCACAGGTAGTGCCATTTTATGACAGGTAAAGCTAGCCTGTAGAAGGCAGGATTGCGTTCAGCTGACAAGAGCAGCATCCACTGATGAACAGCAAAGCGACTGCACAAAGCTTTCTCTGACTGAATTTAGGTAAGAAATACTATCGGTTGGGATGGTTTCATTGTATGCATTTATATTTGACACTAATCTCTGAAAGGATTCAGGTATGTCCCCACACAAAAGAATACGAGCAAAGACAACAAATATCTGACAGCTCAAATGCAAATACAGATCACATCACAGCTCCACCACAATTCTGCTGGGCTGGGTACGGCTGTGCTGGCATCTGCCATCATCTGTGTGAATTTTTATTATCCTTCTGCAGAACAAAGCATAGAATGTCGAATGAGTATCTCACAGTACTGCGAACTGAGAGCACAGATACACAGTGAAGATGACTACATAAAACCCATTGTTCTGATTCTCTCCTTCCAGCAGAAAACCACATCTCAGCAACAAAGACAAGGCATACCTCTTCACCACCCAGTTTCCTTGGACCAGCATCGCCACCTGCTGTATGCAGCGGAGAACTGCTGTAGAGTCAGTCCCAGACCCCAGCAAACTCATCAGATTGGCAAACGGCATCACCTTCACTGGAAGGCAAAAGAAACAGCAGATGAAGGGCTTCCTCAGAATGCAAAATACAAACGGAGTTTCAATTCTAGGATATTGTGATTTATGTTTCTGTTGAAATTCCAGGTCACAGCTATATCTGAGGGGGGGAAAAAAATTCAAAACCTAAATTTTAGCATCCATAGTCAGTATCTGTTCAAAAAATACACGTTCATGTTGCAACAAAGTTAATTAGCTTTAATCCTAAATTAATGCATGGATTAAAAAAAAGAATCTACTCCTTTGGCAATATTTGGAAACAGAGACACCTGACAAGACAGGAAGCTCCTAAGGTTCTCAGGATTTGCCCTCACTAGGCAGTAACTGAAGAGAGAGAATACAACTTACACAAACTCAAGAAGCATATTACTGAAAACTTTCAAGGGAAGAAAATGCCAAAGTGCAGCCTGTTGCATTAACTTTCCAGTTTTAAGTCATACTCAGACTTCACATTCCAGGAGATAACTGCAGAAATAAATGCATTCTGAAAGTTATCATCAGGTCAGAAAATATTCTATGAGTGAGAGCACTGCAAACACACAGAGCAGCTGTCAGTTCCATCTACTGCTCTTCTCTTTCCCAAAGAGCACTCTCAGTCTTCTCAAGCAAATGCTCAGCTTCTGACTGCTTCACAGAACCTGAGATCCAGACGCTGTCTGGAAGAGTGACAGAACTGGTACTATTAGGAAAGGAATTTTATCTGAGACAATTAGAAGTCGCAAGTAAAGTGCAAATGGATTACAAACCATTCTTCATCAGGATCTTGATCTGATCAGCAAGGGGTAAAGTTCTCAGCTGGGCCATAGAAAGCACGTTGCTTGGAGCCACTGGTTTGTTACTGCAAATAAACAACAGCTTTGTGAGTTGCAGCTCATGAGAAAGCATCCAGACAATATCAGTGCTGAACATCCTGTACACTTACTTCTCTTCCTCTACGCTTGGAGGCATCAGCATCATTAAATATTCACTACAAGAAAAGAAAACACATCTTTATGATGTTTGTCTTGAGATTTCCCAAGTTTAAGTACAGTTATTTTTTTGCTTAAAGCAATCCTACTTATTAGAATCTACAAAACTAACACCAGCCTGAAAAGAGAGCCCTCCCCTTTCCTTTCTCATCTTCCTCCACAAATTCAGTGCTAGTAAAAGCTACTGACATTCATCCATTCAAAGAAAAAGCATGAAATAGATGGGAGTCAGAATCCTAGCTCTCCTGTACTCCCCTGTGTCCAAACAGAGGAACTGCAAGAGCGAAAGCATTAAACAGTGCTTTCACACAGCAGTAAGTGGGGCCACATGAGTCCTGCAGTTAGACCTGCAATAAGCAAAAAGTCAGCACTGCCAACATAACTGCCAGTGTCTGTGAGGAAAGAATCAAATCCAAAAGACTTCTCATCACACCTGGCACTGCTCCACTGAGATGTTAAATGTTACAAAAAACACACCCACACCACTAAGGAGAGGCAGTCTGCCACCTTCCTATTACTTGGGCCATGGTTCTATCAGTTTACAGCAAAGCATTATTACTGTCTGCACCACAGAGGATTCCTATACATAGCTGCAGTCAGCAAGAAACAAAACCAAACATGTTTCAAGTAGTATCAGGTGTCTCTTAAAAAACACCAAAATCAAGTTTTCTAAGAGTTTCTAACAATGGGAGTCGTTGGCTTTAGAGTTTTCATTTATTTCAATCAGGAGGAGTTTTGTTTTACTTCTTTACAATATCTGCAGTCTCAACAAAGCTGGGCTGTGATAACACAGACAATGCCACAATCTCAAGTGAAAGCAACTGGTGAAGACCAGTTTGTCTCTATTTTTTAAACAATTCAACTTCTACCATGGCTATCAGTATCAAATATACGATTTTAAAAGAATATATTTGCTTATTTCTCTAAAAACAATCCCAAGAAATTATTGTACATTCTCTAGAAAGCCATCAAACCTTTACCTGGGAGATTTTATTAATTCTGTGTTCTCAGCGAGGCCGTGACCTTGGCTGAACAAATACTGGCGCTCGTGTTCTGAACGGCTATCCTGGAGACATGGAGAAAGCACAGATCACTGACACATTCTGAAAGCAAAACTTCAGATAGACTCCTTATTCTGAACTGTGACTGCTCCGTCCTTACTGTGCTATTCAAGCATTCCATCTCACTGATGCTCTACTGTCAGCCTTCTCGAATGATGAAGATACGAGGTGGAAACATTTCAGTTGATGGGACTTCAAAAATCTCCTGACATGCATGCTGTGTCAGAGAAACAGCATTTATCACACTTAACTGACTGGCTTCCTGACTGTTTTACAAAGCCAAGACCTGAGTGACTCTTGGACTTAAACACCCCCTGCCTTAAATTTGTCCAATTCTCAATTTCAAAGCTTTTCCAGTGTGCAGACCCCAAAGCACTGTCTGGTGGCAGAGGCACACAGCACTGTGGGCTCATTTCAAGCCTACAGATCAACTTTTCTCCACTATCTTCTGATGATTCCTTGATTCCCAATACCCAGATTTAATTTGGCTGAGCCATCAGGCCCCACACTTACCTTCAAGCCATAATAATGGAGATGAACCCAGTGCTCTTCTGCTTGTCTCTTCTGCAGGAATTCATAGGACTGAACACGTCTTTGACGAGCTTGCTCAGTCTCAGGGCGGGAAAACCGTACCTAGAAGATTTGGGCATCATTAAATACGGCTCCAAAACACTTGCAGCAAAACACCTCCATCACCTATTTGGCACAATGAGAGCAGAAGCTAGGGGTCCTAGCTCAAATTAACCAACCCTTGTTGCCAGTGCCATCTTTACACTTGTGCAACAACTGCCAAATCCTTCCTTGCTTCCCCTCCCAAGCCCAGGGTCACCAGAACCAGGTGAGGTTTTCTGTCCAATTATTTGGGTGTGAACCGTCATGCTTTCTTGTGAACTGTTGCCTGAACTACCACAAAAAGGAAATCTGGACATACAGTAATTTGCTTAACGTCATCTTCAGCTTCATCCTGGGATGAATCACCACCTGCCAAAAAAAAACCAACAGGATAAAACCACCACTGCAGTAAAACAACCAGAGCCGATCTGTAACTGTTTGGAGGCCTACTCTGGAAGAAGGCAGAAACAGGAACCACAGCTTGCTAAACTATGCGGCATACGACAGTACCACACCACTCATGTAATAGGAGAAACTGCTCCCATGAACTTGGCACTGCTGCCTTTCAGTGGCTGTGGTGGCACTTCCTACTGCTGCCCTTTGACACCACCCGCTGTCTCCTATCGCTCTGCCAGTCCCCTACACCTTTCCACAAAAATCTTGATGCAACTACACTGAAAATATGATCAGAGAAAAAATCTGGCTGAGAAATGGTTTTATAATCAGTTCATTGTTACATTAAACACCTTTGAATAAAATTATAGAGAGAACTTGTATCCTACCTCTCAAAAGGAAACACAACTCATGCAGCATTTACCTTCATTAGCAGCTTCTCTTTCACGGTGCTTTGCATCAGCTTTGTCCAAGTAGGTGAAACTTGGTCTCAGCTGCAGAATTCCATGCAGTGGAGTCAGGTGAAGTTCACCTGAAAAAGAGAATTGATATTGGTTAAAAGCATTGTTTTCCAGTGCACAGAGACAGTACTTTCATCACCTTGCTACCTCTGCAACAGCACAGCTTCCAGAGAACACAAATACTTAATACAGTAAAAAGGGATTAAGTGATTCATCTAGTGCATAGAATATCACAGGAGTATGAAAAATTCAAGACCTACTCCTGCTACCTCCTTTTTTAACGTTGGAGCCAGATCTTACAGAGAGCCCCGTTTTGGCTCAGATCTGACCTGTCTGTCAGGAGACTACTAGTGAAACAGTCTTCACTGCAGGCAATCTACAATGATCCTCACATCAAAACTCTGCAGTGACAGCAGGAAACAAGAGAAGGGCAGGAAGTGTTGAACAGGCAAATAAAACAGCCATGCCTAGACAGAGATAGTAACACAATGCAAGTATGAAAAATAATTTTTTACTGCAAACATATGTTTCAGGCCTTCATGGACTGCTAAGATCATGGAGGCACCTACAGTGCCCTGCTATATTATTTTAAACTTTGCTGGAGCTCCTCAAGGACTCCAGGGACACTCATAAGGAAAGCTTTCGCTTTATTTAGAAAAGCATCAATTAAATATGAGCCTATGCTACTGAAAACACAGAACAGCTCTTATTTAACCCAGAAATTCACGTTTCACTGATGTGAGGGGTAACAAAACAAAGTCACCTTTTCTATAAACAGCAGCTGCATAGCGGGAAACATTACTTGCAGCTTGTGAAGAGCAGAAAGTTTGTTTGTCCATCAGCTTCCTGCAAACAGATGAATGCTGTAAGATTATATTCTACAGGCAATGTGGCATACAGATGTTAAAAGGCCTGAAACCACCGATTCCCAAAATGGTCTATCAGCAAATTCTTAAATACTGAGGCTAGTTCTGTTTAACATTTTGATCGACAATCTGCATGTGGGCACTGAGTGCACTCTCACTAAGTCTGCCGACGACATCAAGTAAGGCAAGACTGTTGCTCTGCTTGAAGTCAGGAAGGCTCCCCATGGGAGCACTACAGCCTTGGGGTAGAGTGGCTGTAAAGCTGCCCAGCAGAGAAGGACCTGAGCATGCTGTACTGGTCAGCAGCCAATTAACACAAGCCAGCAGTGTACCCAGGTGGCCAAGAAGGCCAATGGCACCCTACTCTGCATCAGAAATATTGCGGCCAGCAGGACTGGAAAGTGATTGATCCTTTGCATGCAGCACTGGTGAGGCCACACCTTGAGCACTGCATTGAGTCTGGGCCCTCATTACAGGACGGATATTGACTTGAATGAGCATGTGCAGAGAAGAGCAATAAAGCTGGGGGCTACAAAACAAGATTATGAGAAAAGACTGAGGGAATTGGGGTTGTTTAGTCTGGAGAAAAGAAGGCTAAGGAGAGACCTCATCGCTCTCTACAACTGCCTGAAAGGAGGCTGCAGTGAGGAGGTGTTGGTCCCTTTTCTCAGGTGACAAGTGACAGGACACAACCAAACACCCTCAAGTTGTGCTGGGGAGGTTTAGATTGGATATCAGGAAGAATTTTTTCATAGAGAGGGTGGCGAAGCATTGGAATGGGCTGCAGAGGGAAGTAGCAGAGCCCTCATTCCTGGAGGTATTTAAGAGACGTGTGGATGGATTTGGGCCTAATGGACAGACACTTATCTCTGCCTACCACAGAAACACACGAAAGCAAACAGGACACCTACGAGGAATAGGTATTTGTTTCATCTGTACAAGTGCCATCTACATTGAGAGCAATCTGTTCTCCTTTGCTGCGACAGTAGTTCGGATTCAAAGTGTCAATGGCCATTTCCAGTTCAACCTAAAAAGTGTGAAAGAAAAGGCAAATAATTATGATGGCAGAACTCCGAATGAATCATCAGTCAAACTTACAAATCACAGCCATCACCTCGCTTTTTTCCCCTTCATGTTACTTGTGAACTGAACTAGTGACCAGCCCCTGGTTGTGACGGTAGATTTATACGTCTGCACTGGGCCTAAAAACATAAACGTCTGCTAACTGTAATAAAAAAGTCCTTAACACAGCATCACTCTAACTCCAACATTCACATAAGCACTCTCCTCAACTATCTCCCAGAAAAGAATCCTGCTATCACAGACCTATTTGTGTTCTTTTTTATTTTTTACCAAGAGACATTTTGAATCACAGCTACAGGCTTGGAACACATCTGTAGGCAAGTGCAGTCTTTCTGGCTTTGGTTATACTTTCACCACCCCACTGATTCTCAAACAGGACTGCTGATGGTTCATAGCCAGGCAAGAGAAGAATGAAGACGCACAATGACTCTAAAAGACAAAGCATGCCTTCAAACCTCAACCCTCCTCTAAATATTGTGCAAGTCTTTTAAATCAATCTTGTACAGACTGAACAACAGTAGCCAGACTTTCCTGAATGATTCTGCTTTTATATTGTTTTTTCCATTGTGACATTAATTCCTCTCTTAATAAACCATTCTTCTTTTAAGCTCTCCTGTAGTCTTACAATGACAGACTCCCTATCCCCCCAGGCACAGAGATCTGGTCCCTCAAGCTGCACACTTACAACAGCTTAGCAGCACAGTGTAATGATCTGAAGCACATTCCGGACAGGATAAAACAACTTTCACAGACTGGACTCGAATGATGACCAACCTTTTGCTGCTTTGGTTTTATCTTCGCTGACAAATGTGTAACATCATCATACGTCATGGAAGCTGGACGAATTGGATACTGGAAAACACACCCATTTCATAAAAATTCTTAATTTAAAGACAAATTCACAGAAATTAATTAAACCTTCCTGCCTCTTCACATGTAAAGCCACTTTCCAGATAGTTACAAGACCTCAGTAAATGACTCCTCTAATCTCGTGAGTCATCAATCTCAGCGTATGGTCTAGAAAGCTTTCCCCTCTGCTCCTGTCACTTCACTCTTTTCCATTTCCTGCCTCCAACACATTACTATGTGCTATAAGACAAGAAAATGGTACAACATATTTGTCCAGCTGAAAAAGGATGTGATAGAAGCCATGAATACCCATTCATTGATATTACCTCTCTGGAGATTTATTTATCTAAAAGTGAAATCCATGTGAGTTTTCACCAGTAGTGTTAGCCTACACGATGTGGTCCGCATATAGCCACGTTTAGCCACATGATCCTCTGTTCTGAACTATTTGGTGATGCTGAGATCACAGTGTGGTGCCCAGATGAAGTTGTGCAGCAAGGCAGCAGCCTGGCTCAGAGCTGCCATTTGTCCAGAACATGCAGAGCAACCCCTCACGCAGCTGCTCTCTGCAGCACATGCCGGGCAGAAGACCTGGACAGGAGGCTATGCCAGTGAGCACCACTGGCTTATAATGAATATCTCATCCATCAGCCTCAAAAGACTTCCCCCATTTTGCAGATGGGAAAAGTGAACCACAAAGATAAAATGACGAGAGAAATTCAGTGAACAGAATGGGAAACAGACCTTCAAATTTCAAGCATATTTCCACCTTTAATCACTCATCAGTTTTATCTCCACAACATAAAGGGTCTCTTCCGATGACTCACACTGGCTATGAGTACTGATGGCCTTGTCTTAATCAGGACTGGTGCTAAATAAAAGTTTGTTCAGTAAAGCTGACAGAAATCAGCGATGGCAGAAAACAGCCAAGAGACTGCAGACTTATCCAAACCACAACAAGGATATTAGCTACTGAAACAACTCCCCGAGGGTGGCTATTGGCAGTGATTTAACGACAAGTCGATGCCATAAACAATCACTCCTCTCTTACAATTTAATACTAAATGTTTCAACTGAGACCCATGCAGGTTTGCCTGTTCCATGTAAGAGGTAAATAAAGTTATTGCTCTTTCAATTAATTTATTTTAAACAAATTTTCATTAAATAAAAGCTAACTGGAATACCTGAAACAGATACAACTTCTCCAGCAGACTTCTGGCCAGGAACACATCAATCTAAAAAGCAACACAAACAACTTGCATCAGTTCACAGCTATGACGGATGGAGCCTCAGACTTAAGTACAATCCCCAAAGCTCAAATACTGTCAACTGTTGCTTCTAATTATGAACTGCATATAAAGTTCACTCGTGACTCTTGATAAATGTCTCATCTCTGCTGATTTTGACGTGTAATACAGCAGCTGGCCTCTTAGAGAAGAAAAAACAGCACAACTATGATGAGGCAGGAGACAGTGCTGTGTATTTTTGTCTCTGAAATGAAACAAGACATTTTTTTGACCGTGGGGCTGAAGTGAATCTATCTTCACAGTCTGAGAAAGAAGAGGATGTTCTCTCTTTGGCAGCATGACTGAAAGTTAACTTTCTTGCTGGTGTTTTGCCATGAAAACTTTCTAAGCTAGACAAAACACACCCGCACGCCAAATCTGACTGAATACAAGCACTTTGCCACCGACACCTCAAATCCACAGATGTGCCATGAAGATCACACAGACGTTTCCACTTTAGGTACCTTTGGAGACACTTCTGTCAAACCCACTTGTCACAAGCTTGCCCTTGCTCGTACCTCTGGTGCATGAGTTCACACATAAATTGAATGGGACACTGGGCTACCATTTGGGATGGAGCTGATCCTTAAGGAAGTCCAGAATTGGAGTACAGCTGCTTGTTTTTAGCAGAAGGTACAAAACCACTTCAGCTTCATGTATAGCAGATATGAATTCATCAAAATTATAATTAGAACAACAGAACAGAAGTTGAATAACACAAAAAAAGCCGCACATAGAACCACTGCTGCCACAAAGCACTTTTACCTCTTGTATAATTGGATCATCTTCTTCATTTGCCATGCTAGGATACAAAAAGCTTTCCCTTGGCTTATTCCTTGGCACAATCTGAAAGAAAACAGATATGTCATATGAGTCACTACATCTGTGCCACGTACCACACGGAGCCCAGACTATTTGTTCAAGTACACCACTTCTTTTCAGTGGCAATGTGCTCAATGTGTGCTGTGAAGGAGTGTACATGTTGGCACAGCACGGCCCCTCACACCTCACCATCTCTACCAACTGCCACCAACTCCAAAAACAAACAGGAGTCTTGAAGGTAATTCAGTTCCTGTAACTTTGATGAAAGCCAGCATAAGAGAAAGCACTAAACCAGAGCTCTGCAGAGGGAAGGACAGGCCTTCAGTACTCTTGTGAAGCATACCCTTTGCACCCTGTGTGACTACTGCACCCCTGCAGCAGCTGGTTTTGCAGCCAGCATGCCTGAGCTCTGAAATAGCCATAGCACTTGTCACCGTCACTGCGGATGGTGCCGTGCTGCTCACCAGCCTCCTTCCCTTCCCAGAGAAATTTCCTTGAAAGTAGAAATGGAGAAACCTTCTGGCTTAAGAGCTGGGAGAAGCACAAAGCCTTTGTCAACCCTGTGCTCAGGACCAGACAGCATTTACACCTGCAGCGTGCTGGCCCTGCCTCCAGCTATGTAACGTACCGCAGCCTTGGCTCCTGGCTGAGCACAGACCTACCGCTCAGCCAGGATGACAGCTCTAAGACACTCCTCCGTTTCCCTCAGACCCTTCAAAACAACGAGAACAACAGAGCTTGCTTCAACAGATCTTACTCTCACTGCTGATGCACACTCGCCTCTTTGCTTCCTCCAGAGAGGAAGGGGCAGCCAGTGACAGAGGTCTGTGAGAGGCAGAAGCATCCATGCTACACCCCTAACTGTGCTGATTTTTTCCAAGTACACAATTCACCACTTAACCATCTCAGTATATTTCAACACACACGTGGTTTTCTCAAATCATCACGCTAACATACGCAGTTATCCAAGAAATGTGTCATTGAAGCTCAGTAACCACTGGGCACTCTGCAGTTCCCAGAAGCACACCCACGGCCGCGTTCTTTTCAAGCAGTGAGATGTGTCAGCTCCAGCTCTGCGCTCCCCACTGCACACCCCAGGTGCTCAGTACAGTACAGCAGGCAGACAGCTCGGCACAAAATGGGGCCTTCATTCAGAACAGAGCTGGCACTGGGAATACACTCAGCAGGTGTGCACATGGCAGCCCCCAGAGGTGGGAGCTGCGGGTCTGAGCCCTCTGTCCTTGCCCTGTGTGGGGATGGGGAACCTGCTCCTGCCTGACAGCCCAAGGGCCAGGTGTGTGCTCACCTGCTCCTTCCCTCCTGAGAATATTATTTCACTTTCCTAAACAGAAATTCAGATTTCCTGGGCCAAGGTGAGAAAGAGAAACCCAACCTGAAGTACCTGGTTTCTGGTCCTTCATCCAACGCTGCTCTTTCCATTTTACATGAGATCTCCTTGGGAATCCAGCTCAGTACTTACAGAAAATGTCAGATCACAAAGATTACAACTTTTTTCATCATTTAAGGGTAAAGAATGACTGCAGGTGCTTTCACTGGAGTACCAGAACAAGAGACTTACAACAGGAAGCAGTGTGTCCCAGAACAGTGCACAACATCCATGCGAGGAATCCTCTGATCAGAATGAAGCTTCCACTGAAGACACGCAGACACAATTCTGCATCTGCAGTTTGCATGTATGCATGGCAGATACAGAAATGAACTCCACAGGAATAACAGAATGGAATTAAGCTCTAGGGGATATCAAGCATGGCCACCAGAGCATTTGTTTCATGTCTTCTTCTGGCAAGATTGCTTTCTTTATAAAAGGATTTCCCTGTGCATATCAGCACCAGTGCAAGTTATTAGTGTGAGTCACTAAACCTCTGAGCACAGGAGGGCAGGAGATACAGATCTTCTCAGCACAACCAAGGCTGGGCTGCCATAACCACCCTCCCGCTGCCCATAGCATCATCAATTTAGAACCAATGAGAAAAAAATACTGTGGCCAAAAAAGCGTAAAACTGTGATGGAGCAATCGAACCTTTTCCCTCTCAGGTTCAGCCTAGAAGGGCGTCTGGGCACCGCTACAGCACGCGGAGCAGAGCTGTGCGCAGGATAAGTGCACGCGGCCCGCAGAACGGCCCAGCACCGACCCGTGTGTGCGCCTGCCGGTAACGGACCCCGACCGCCATCACCTAGACTTCTTACGCAGGACGGGCCGGGACTCCGCGGTGCGGGCGGGCAGCCAGCAGCCCCGCTCCTTGCGCCGATGCCCTCCGGCCCAACCCCTCCCAGGGCCGTCCCCGGCAGCGCCAGGCTGCGCCGCGACATTCTGCAAAACGGAGCCGCAAAAAGAGCCCAGGCACCTTCCAAACGTCCGCGATGACGGCGGTGCTGACCCAATTCCGCGCTGCTTTCTCCGCGCCGTGTCCCGCTGAAGCTTTGCACAGTCATCCGGAGGTCCCCACGCACCGTGAGGCGACGCCGCCGGAGCTGCCGCCGGAGCTCCCGCCGGGGCTGAGGAGATGAGGCGCCACGCGCGGCCGCCCCTTCAGTACTTCACATCACGCCGGGCACAGGCCGGGCCGCCCCGCGCTGTGCGGGAACACCGCCCGGCAGGAGCACCGGGGGCCTCCCGTGCCGGGAGAGCCGCGCCGGGCAGCTCCGGCCCGACGCTGAGAGGAGCCGAGGTGCCGGGCCTGGGCCGGACCCCCGTCCGTTCCCTCAGGGCCAGCTCGGCGGCTCCTGTCAGCGCCCCGCGCCCGCTCCCACCGCCCCACGGTGCAGGCAGAGCCCCGCAGCTCAGGCCGCGCCCCCTCCACCCCTGCCGTACCCCGCTGCCGCGCAGCCCTGAAAGCAGCAAGAGGGGCACCGCAGCCGCTCACCTGGCGGAATGGCCGCGCGGACGGCGGGGCCGCCGGTCCCCGGTGGCGGTGCGCGGCGCGGCGGGCGGCGCTCAGGCGGCGGCCATGTTGGTGTCACCGCGGCCGGCACGTGGGGCCGCGGCCCTCCTCCTACCCACAATGCTCTACCGGTGTGGCGGGGAGCGGTCGCCAGAGGGCGCTGCGGCAACGGCGGAGCAGAAGAGAAAAAAAAATAAGCTATTGGCAGCGGTGGGATTCGAACCCACGCCCCCGAAGAGACTGGAGCCTTAATCCAGCGCCTTAGACCGCTCGGCCACGCTACCGCTGTAGGCAGGCTTTCTTCGGCGCCCTGTTTGGCTACACACAGCTCCGCGCTGGCACCAACTCTACCCCACCGCCCGGCGCCGAGGCGGCACCGCCACAGCTGAGCTGCCACGTGGGCGCCTGCGAGAGCTGGGACCGCGCGTCCAGCAAAGTGTGACACGCGCTTCAGTTCTCTGTTGCAAAACTTAAGCTCGGTTATTTTGAAGAGTCGGAAAACAGACTTTATGTTAACTGGGCTGTTTTTCTTCCCGCTCCCTCGCGGCGGTGTGGGGGCTGAAAGTTGCTCAGCACGGCTCCGAGGTCCCTTCCCTGCACAGAATACAGGCATGGAGGTGTGCAGAGGATCTTTGCCACCACTGTACGGTGATAACGATGGGACTTTTTTTCCAAATTAAATGTGAACTTCCTGGAAAACTCAAGCTACCTGCCTCATTATATTGCTTTGCATTATATTGACACAGGAGTTGGGCAAGGCAGGCAAGGTCCCAGCCCTCGTATTAATGATGCCCAGCCCTTGGGCCCGGCCCCACGGTTTTCTAGTCCCCAAGGGTGGACCTCTGTGCTTACCCTGCAGCCAGCCCGACTCACCGCTGCAATCCAGCCGAGGGCCTGAGCCAAATCCTCCCTTTTACAACATGGGCGAGAAGTCCCGATTCAGCTCACCTACACTACGTGTGTGCTGGCTGTCATGCTGCTCTCAGAAGGGAATGCAGGTCTGCAGGGAGAAGAGCGAGGTTCATGTCAGTCTGTGGGACTGGTAACAGACAGTATTCTTACAGTGTGCTGGCTGTCTCCATGAGCTCTAACTGTTGTGCTTTCCACTACCTGTTCCAGTTACCCAGCACCAGACTTGCTGGGCTAAACTTCACCATTTTCCATCTCAGTAAGAATGAAGAGGCCTCCCAGAGCTTGGTTGTTCTGCTCTTTCAAGGTAGAGTGGAGAACAATTTCATATTGTATAACCTATCGTAGCCACATAGTTTAGACCTTTCACATTAAAGCAATACAAAGGCAAAAAAGAAAAAACGTAAAAGCAATACAAAGGCTCCAACTTTTACAGCTTAAAAGGGCTCCTATGAGTTTATTCTTGAAAAGGGAACAAGCCATACTCAGGATGACAGCACACCATGAGATACTGCACCTGTAACACTCTTTCTCCTCATATCATCCAGACCAAATATTTCCATTCCTTTCTCAAGACTGAGCCATAAGGATGGGTCTGTAACAAGGGAGCAGTTCAGTGCTTACATCTTACCATGTACTCGTTACAGACACTGCAGAGTAACTCAACACAAAGACAACAGCACATCGCCCTTCCACCTTTCTTGAAGAAAACATTTCCTTGTTACACATCCAGTGACATCCTCCCAGCTATTTCCGACTGCTGGAAGTGCAGGAAAACAGGGATTGAACAGGAAAAACACCACAATTTCTGGATGCTTCTAAGAGTAAAAGTGAACATTTTAAAAACTCTACTGAGAAAACTGACAAGAGAACAACTTCAGTGACCAGTCAGAACGAAACCAGACGATGCGAGAGGGCAGGGAGCGATGCATTAATTGGTATTTGCATGTCTGGTGTACAAAGAAGGGATTCCATCATGTTGTCCTTACCCAAGCCGTGCTCCCACTGACATTCAGAAACACTGCACCCTGATAAATTCCACCAGGCCAAGCCTCAAGATTTATTCTCATGTTTTTTAAAAATACAGATTTTTATTTATTCATTGTGAATAGATTAAAAATACAGCACAGAGCAGAATCATTCAACAAGTCTGCCAATACAGTTCTCTTTATCTTCAAAAGAACGTCACAGAATAAATTGTGCATATTTCTGTAAATGATTTTAACTTTCAAATTCCTGCCAGCCCTCCTTACTGTACAGCTAAATCACATGATGCCACCTTAGGACTGAAGGTAGTCTACGGCATTAAAATTACTGGCAAACAAATTATTGATCACGGTATTTTTTCACTGAGCTCCGAGGACATTTACATACCAGATCTACAGAGAACTGTCAGCAATTACCGAATGTAGCAAAACAACTACATCAAAAAGTGTCAGTCATTATACTCTAGTCCTTTACTTACACATTTTGGACGGTCGCATCCAATCTCCTCCCTACATGGTTGGCGGGGCTGTTGCACATTTGCTTCCTTCTCAAGGAAAACCTCAAACTCTTGGCACCAACACCTTACAGGGAAAACAAAACCTTTTGTCTCCATTCATTACAGTGCCTACACTGTAAGTTCTGCACAAAACACTCACTATTCAACCACCTTCAGAGGTGAACGGCACATTCGCCTTTCATCACCAAGTAATAATTAAACGACACGAAAGAGCAAAACGGCCACATCCAAGAGGCTTTAGGCACTCAAAGCACAACTTGGATAGGCACTTAAAGCATCCACTGATGGTGGCAGTTGTTATTAGCATCATGCTTCGACATTGTTTAAGGACAATTTAAGATCCACGTGCCAGAAAGAGTAAATGGGGAGTGCAGCTTTGGGGCCCAGTGACAGGCACACTCATGAGGGAAAGGAAGAATGAGTTTCTCTTTCCTGAACAGTTTCTAAATTTTACAAGAAATAGTCCTTGTATATGCACTCAAGGAGCTCCACTGAAATCAACTGCATCAACATGCAGCCTGTTCAGTTCTACCCATAAAAGCTCAAAAGCTGTGCTAAAGTGAGGCTGGCTATGCATTACAGACATTCAGCACTTCCTAAGGGAGTGCCCCTTCTCCATCCCAGTCAGTGTCCTCAGGAGACTGATGGACCAACAAGCCATAAAGCTTTTGTGTTAATCTCCTGCAAAATGACTGTTAACCAAGATGAAGAAACAGCAAGAGCTGCTATGTTCTCTGTACAGCACTGCAGTTTTTAGAATAAAATACTGGATTTGGGGAAGAAAAAAAAAAATCTCCATGCCATGACAATGCAACCAGCACCATGTATGGTTTAAGATTATGCAGACAAGATACAGGAATTCAAATGTTTGGGGATTATAATGTTTTCTCCTTATAATCAGCAATTTTCTGTAACTGACACTTAGAACCATTAAACCGTTCTTGGTCTCTTCTGAAGAACAGAGGCCTTTTAGAAAGTTCAACACTGTAAACTACAGGAGATGATGCTAAGTCAGATGAATCACAGAATCACAGGGGTTTGAAGGGACCTCCAGAGATCATCGAGTCCAACCCCCCTGCCAAAGCAGGTTCCCTACACCAGGTCGCACAGGTGGGCGTCCAGGCGGGTCTTGAATATCTCCAGAGAAGGAGACTCCACAACCCCCCTGGGCATCCTGTTCCAGTGCTCCGTCACCTCACCGTAAAGAAGTTCTTGCGCACATTGGTGCGGAACTTCCTACGCTCCAGTTTCTGGCCGTTTCCCCTTGTCCTGTCTCCACACACCGCTGAAAAGAGTCTGACCTCGCCACTTTGCCCCCCACACCTCGGATATTTATAGACCTGGATCAGGTCCCCTCTCAGTCTTCTTTTCTCAAGGCTAAACAGACCCAGTTCACTTAGCCTTTCTTCATAGGAGAGATGCTCCAGGCCCTTCACCATCTTTGTGGCCCTCCGCTGGACTCTTTCCAAGAGATCCCTGTCTTTTTTGTACTGGGGAGCCCAGAACTGGACACAGTACTCCAGATGAGGCCTTACCAGGGCAGATGAAAACTCCCCGGTGCTAATACCACGGAAAATAAGCTTCGTACCATATGGTAGTATTTAATAAGTTACCCAATGTAATCTGGAAATTTACATATATATTTGTATATATCCTTCATCAGTCAGCTCAAATCTATCAAAGCATCATCTGAAGTTACTATATGAACCATAAGAGAGCAGATAAAACACACAAAGCCATTTAAACCAGATAAATTATTTTCTACACATAGACATAGGTAAATGAACATCGCCTAAGTTTTACAAATATCCCTCTGGAAATGCTGGAAAGTGTATGCTCATTCTAAGTGAAATTTCTTGCTTTGCTGAGGACTGAGATGTCTCTGTAAAATTAACTACGTATCACCCATATAGTACAGATCATGCTACTGTAAATCACTGGGCAAATACTACTACGTGAGATCAGTAGAATTCTACACAGTGAGGTTGTTATATTGTACAAAGTGTGAAAATGAGAGAGGTAGCTGGATGCCTCGCCTCCTTAGGATCACTGGTGTTTTTCTGATAGTAAAATATGCAATCGTGGCAATAACACATATTCCACTCTGAATAACCTCACTGTCACTCCGAAACCTTTTTTCCTCCCCCCCTCCAAACTCTTAAGGATTCTGTCTAGAATTAATCTGAGAATAAACCAGTGCCCACTGAAAGAATGGGACTAGTTATTAAGAGGAGCTGCATGCTTCACGTGCTTATACTGCACATTTACATTCACATGCAAGTTTGGTGAGATACACCAACAAGGAAGAAATGCTGTGAATGTAGGAAAGTTCATTTATTCTGTATGTGGAGGGGAGAAGAAAAATGTAAACACACTGATCAGTTGCTGCGTATAAAGCAGGACATGTGAAACCCAAGCAGTCTTCAGCTTCACTTTTCATCAAAAAAAAAAAGAAAAAAAATAATCAGCCTCCTCTGTTCTAACAGTTAAAAATATATCTATATAAAAGGTCAAGAGTGTCTGTTCTACAGCTTTAAAACACTTGACAGAAATACGCTATAGTAACCTACATCCTAGCTGCATTTGTATTTTCACCTTCAAAAGAAGTTAGAAAACTAAAGTACAAAAAACTGCTAACGCCACAAAAATATATCTTTTTAGCTGCAAACATAGTAAGTCTTTAAAAAAAGTTTATATACAAGAACTGCTTAATTGCAGTGTCATTCTTCCATCATCGCCCAAGCCTCTTCTGCTTTCTGGTAGTACTGATTTGCCAGTCTGCCCTTCATTGCTTCCATTGCTGCTTCTGCTGCTTCTGTGTAGAGATCACCTAAGGCAGGAAACAGTATCAGTCACATTGACAAGGTAAAGGCATCTCATAAAGGACAAAAAGAGAAACTGGGTTCAAAATACAGGGCCAGATCTATGGGCGCAACTGGGTATTTTACTACTGTTAGCAGAGTTACTTCAGCTGGGAATCTGGCTTTCATTCTTCAAGTTCAAAGTTACACTCCTGGCTGCTGATGGCTCTTCAGTGTATTTACAATGACCATAAAAAGGAGTAGCCCACAGGAGCCTCCAACAAGTCTGCATAGATTTATATGCCTAACATACAGATTACATAATAACTAAGACAGTGCTGCATAGGGCCTGAAGTTGTGGGTGTAACTTAAAATACAAGCAGCAACCTGCAGTTCAGTGGCCTCATAGGGAGTGAAGGATAACGCTAGCTTCTTGGTGTGCCACAAGACTGGAGCAGGCACCACCCACTACCCCTGTCATCAGCAAAATCTCTTCCCCCTCCCTCCCTCCCAGGATTTTCAGCCTTACATCACTCACTGTCATTACAACTTAAGGGTACCGACCCTCTGAATGCTTTATAGCAGCTGAACAATGCAATAAAATGCATTTTTGAGGTATGTGAAAAGAAAGCAGTTATAGAAAAAAATGTGGACTCACCTGATCTCTGTGGGTCCTTGTCCAGGTGGAATCCTCCTGTCATTAGCATCTCTGCTTCCCTGGCCAGGAGCAGATACCGGGGCTCATCCTGAGTGCCATCATATTCACCTCCCTCATCATAGTCAGTCATGTTCAGGGCAGCATTGTACCAATACAGAGCCTCCTTCCAATCCTGTACTCTGATATTAAAAACATTTAGAGGGCTGTTACCTTAGGAAACAAATATACCTTGCACTGTAGATTCAGAATTCAATTTTGCACTAGACTTTCAGAGCCCTGATGGTCTCCAAAAACACAAGTGTTTTCACAGAGCCTCACCAACTCTGCACTGTAGCACCAGGTCACTATACCAGGTGAGGCTGGGGTCACTTTATGGAGAAGTTCTCAGGCTTAAGCGTCTCGATGAACTCCTAAGTGAGCTTTCATTACTAGTTGTATGCTTTTGGTTTTACGGTTTAATAGCTCTTCATGTGAATGGAAGATGTGCAGCAATTATAATATACAAATATACTAACTATAAGTTAGATCACTCAGCCATGCACAGTACCTGTCTGAACCTAGATTGACACCTGTATCGTATGCTCTTGCTACCAGAATCATGGAAGGCCGGTCTCCAGCTTCTGCTGCTCTCAGCAAGTAATCAAATCCTTTTTTTCTGTTCTCCTTTGTGTCCTAGTAAAATAAAGAAAACCTCTAAAACGAATGTTTTTAAGTAAAACCACCCCTTCCTTTCTCTAACACTAAACGCCTATTCTTCTGCGGGTTACCAATGGCTGCAAGTGTTGAATCTGTCTGAAAAACAGGCTCCAAATTGCTGAGGATATGAATAATAAAATTGCTTCAAAAAAACTTCCTAAAGATACACAGCGATTTGCTGGCAGTATCATCAACAGGCAGTATTTCTGGTGCTTTGTCCAAGTCCTTAACTACAAAGTCATCCATTTTCTCTGAAGAGACTACAGAACACCTAACCATCACTTTGTCTCTGTTTCCTCCTATTCTCATATTATTTCTCCATGGATTTTGAAATTTTCTTTCCGTTTTTTTGTTTACCTCTAAAGTGACCTCAGAAAGAATGTGATGTGGCAGCTGAGAGCACATGAGTCCTAACCCCACAATGGCTTCCAGCTCCCCGCAGTCTGCAGCATGCTCCAGGTGGAACAGAGCCGACTCGCGATCCCACTCCTTGTCCTTCTCACAGAAACGCCCGGCCTCATGGTAACGAACCATGGCCAGATGAACCTACAACACAGTCACACAGGAAAGATACACAAGTTTAAGTACAGATCTGATTCTTCAGAAGCCATGTGCCCATACTTCACTGAGACACAGGAATACCTCGCTGAGGTGACTACTTAAAGTTGTGTACGTTCCTGCAGAATCAGCAGCAGAATCCTTCCCAAAGGACCCCAACTATTGCAAGGCCAAAGGCAGATGGAATACATGGGTTCCTGAACTTAGACATCCCTTACGAAATATGATTAGGTGACAGAAGGCATTACACACTTGCCATTTATTTTCACCTGCACAATTAACTCATGCAGGGAAGCACCCATACATAAGTAAAAATACAAGATCACTTTTTCCATCTGGAAAGAACAGAATTACCAAATCCATCCTACCTTCCCAAGGATTGACTTCCCAATTTTCTTTTCAAGTTCTAGTGCATTGAGCCTCTGAATTTCTTGAGCAACACAGGATGGTCTGTGGATGTGGACTCTGGAAGAATTGTAGAGATTCCATTTCTCCACGCTTACCTGAAATATGGAATATAATACCAAATTAAAACTTCTATACTATTCATTTTGATTGCCATTCAGAAATCAAAGCCTCTATTGATTATATCACTGATTGGTAACTTATTATTCTAGAAGCCAGTTACAACAGGCTGTATTTTATAAAAGTATAGAAATAGGTCTGTTTTTCCCCAGTTCAGTTACATGTACAGTGGTGAGAGGCACTTAAAATGCCACAGGCTTTAAAAATCTTACCCAGCTATGTATATGACACAACTTAAAAATAAATTGCAGAAATGAAATATCAAGTTAGGCAGAAAAAAATCCATAGAACTATGATTTCTTCTGAAGTTAGAAACCGGGGCAGAGTCACTAATTTACATCAGGTACCAGTTACAGAGGTGACAATTTATTTATGATGGTATTTCTTTAAGTGAAAAATAAAGACAAAAACATAAAGGAAAGAACACAGAGGGGTAAGTTATTATTAGCAGAAATTCTGTAGCTGAAAAGGAAGGAAAACTAATATCTGATTTAGTGATGTAAAGCTAAACGGTAGATGAGTGGAACAAAGGACAAGCAGAGTGGTAAACTCATTGTCTATGAACATTTCTGCTTTGTTTACCCTTGCAGAGCTTCCCAAACTGTCTTCATCAGATTCATGTCTTCGGTTGTTGTTTGAATGGCCCTATGTTAACGTAAAGATTTGCAACATTTAATTTAAAGCAACCAATGTGTGCAAGTTACTCCCTTATATTACTCCTATCCAGGAAAACAGGGACAACAATCAAAATAGTTTCCAATGGATTCTCTTCACTCAGTGATACTGCAATATAATATAAAAAGGAACGTGCTGAAATGGTAAGGAATATAGCACCAACAAGCTTTAATCCTGTAAACTTGATATTCTATGACAAATACTCTGCCACTTCAAAGGTGACAAAAAGAGCACGACCCTTTGAAGCAATATTCTCTTTCCTATCTACAAATTAAGTATCTAGTTAAGATGCTCAGGTCAAAAAGCATTTCTTTGTAAGTTCTTATTTTAAGGGAGTAACCACCTATCCCACGGGAATTCTACTGTTGCATATTATTAACTGAGAACAATATTAAATACTGTGATACCTCAAGCCATAACAAGGAATAGAAAGTAGAGAGGGTAAAGTCTGAAAGCAGGGCACATTCACAGATTCAATATGACTTGCTATTAAGGAATGTTTCTCAGATACAATACACAATGCTTGGAAAAAAACAAAACCATAAACCAACAACATGCAATCAAATGTGATGTTTAAAATTAAGCTCCTCGTTACAAATAGTGTAAAAGTGTCCTGAATATTCCCAAGGTGAGTAAGTAATTTTGCAACGTGAGGAAGTTTCTTTCCAACTGTTTCCTCTGTTTACAAAGTAGATCAGGAAGGATGAAAATGAGATTCTTGTATAGAATCACTTCAAGTATGAACAAAAGGCTTAATTCTGCTAAGCCCACAGTCAGGTTCTTACCTTCTCTCTATGATCCAGATCTTCTAGCTCGCTTCTCTTCTCACTGGGATATCCACTGTCTCCACCATTTTCAAAATCCTACAGAAGACGAAAGAAAGCATCACAGAATTAGCACTACGCTTTGTGAGGATCTCAGCTCCACACTTCCACAGAGGAAAACTTCTGCTTGGTTTAATGACGTACGTTCTGCTACCTCTGACAGACAGAACAAGACTTAGTGACTCAGAAGCTACAGTTCGAGTCTATGTTTCCTCTAAGATACATTATAAATAAATAAATAAAAATCAAGGATGCATATTCAATCAAGCCACGAGTCCATTTAATGTAGCTTTGAGTTTTAGGCAGTTAAAAGATAAAACCATTAATGGACAGCCCTGGTATGGCGGCCCTGGTGTAGGAAAATTCCTTTCGCAAACTTACTGCAGTCTCCTCAGTTGAGATTCCCTAACATCCCACAGTATGGGTATTTGCAGAGACCTATTCAATGGGGATTCTGTTTAGATGTCATACCACAGCTGCTGGCAAAAGTGCCAGAGACGCACACGACGTGCAGGCAGGGGAACAGATACATACTTTAATTATCTGTTAAAATATCCCAGATGTAAATAAATTTCTGAAGAAAAAAAAAATACTATTTCAAAATAAAATATTCTTCCTTTATATGAAACAACAAATTCACGCAGGTAATGTGACCTGCAGCACTGAGAGCAGCCTGAGAGCCTTCACATGCTCTTACTGAGCAAAGCCTTCTGGCAGTTCTTTGAAGAGATATTCATTAAGGAACTGCAATCTCATTTTCCATTGGAAAGACACTCACCCTTTGGTTATCAAGCTGATCATAGTCTTTGTGAACCAAATTATCTAGTTCATTGAACACAGGCCAATCTAGGACAAAAAAAAAGTGCATCTTATTCTAAGGATAACATGCCTAAGGAGAAAATTCTAGATGTTATCTTACTTCAATCAGTTTTTTCATAAAAGCATCGTTAAGAAATGAAAACATTAATTGTCTACACAGAAGCACACTGACTAAATACAACATACTGTGTATTTAAAACCATATGACACAAGACACTGCCAAATATTTAAGAACCCTCAAGGCAGCTATGTGTGAAGAGCACTCACGAAGCACGTCCATCTTTTGGCTGTGGGGGGTTGCAGAAGAAGGAGAGCAGGGCAGAGAGTCAAATGCCACATCGCTCATGCTTTCATCTCCAGAGTTCTCAGACAGGCGGGAGAGCAGGGGAGGCCGACTACCGGAGATGGTTCTCACCCGGCTGCTGCCACACTTCTCCTCTGTGCCACGCAGAATTGTCTGCGCCGATTCCTTGGCAAATTAACAAGAAAACCCCATGAGTAATGCTTCACTGTATCCTGAATATGATACGTAAGTCAACATGACTGCTCCTCCACAATGTTGCAGTGTTCTCTATTAATTAAAGTTACTGCATGAATTCAGAGCCAAGGACAGATAAGCAAATTTTAAACTGCTGTATTTTAAACTGCAACATTAGTAATTAATGTGGTTTTATCTGCTACATAAATCATATATTTGAGTTTTATTAACAGTGCTTTTAAAATCACAATAAATCAGCTATATTGCTTAGCTACACTTTTTTTTTTATTATTTCCATCAGCACTTACAAGCAATTTGTTACTATGATCCAAGGCATCTTTTTCTTTGGACGAAAGGTCAAACGGTGCAAGGCCCATGCTTTTGCAAATCTTGTTACAGGAATGAGAATGAAAGAACAAGGCCATACCTCGAACACCTGTGGCATTGAAAAAAATATGAAGGGTTTACTCAAAGTTTACATGATGGATTACTTACTAAAAGCTAGAAGTTTCAAAGAGTTTTCTAAGAAGCCAAAAGAAGACAGAAAGGAAACAAACAAACGAGTGAAAGTTGTCAGCAAAATCTTCAAGATCTATGTATGCACAAAATATAATACATAAACAAAATTGGAGAGAAAACAACACTTAAACTTGATCCTGCTTACAAGACTTGCTGTGTTCTATGAACAACCTCATGCATGGAGCTTTAACAACATGCAAGACTTACCCCTCTATATTCATCAATGCCCATTTCTGCAACGTGGCAAGGAAATTAAAGGCCATAATTATTGCTTTCACACTGTAGGAAACTACTTCATTTCATTACTCATTTGGCCTAAGAGTGGGCCAGCAGACTTAAGCCACGATCAGCTCCTGTTTTAAATCTGCCTGTGATAAAATCTACTAGCGACAGCTGTTCTGTACAAGGACTGTTTACAACTGAGGTTCCCCAGCTGTTTCCAAGGCCCTCAGAGAAGTGCCTGCTTGCTCAGCCATGTAGCTGCTACTCAGCAGACAGCAGGAAGAAAAAAAATGCACATCCACTAGCTCAAGAACCAAGATATTGGTTTTACCTAGGTTGCCATCTCCAAAATCTGTACCGCTCTCTGTATGGATTTGAGGGTCTGTGTAAAGATCTCCAACTCCCTGGATATCGACAATAATGAGCTGATGTCCTGAGCGCTCAAACGTGAAGTGACTGAAGGCCTGCAAAGAACACAGATGTCTGAGAAAACTCACCCGTGAACTACCAAAACCAGCAACACTTCCTGCGACCGCTCAGAAATTGCCAACGAGAGCAGATACCTGTACTAGTGAAACAGACCTGGCAGGAACATCATGATGAAAGCAGTAAGAGACTAAGAGGATATTACAGAGTTTTGTCCCTGCATAAGCATGGAGTCGCACAGATTACACTTGGGTATAAATTCTGGCTGACTGGCTCATGTGAAATCATGCAAGTCAATCAAGCAGAATTTTGCCCCCGATCTTAACCTGGAAGGCATAACAGAAACACTAGCAGTTCCTCATAAATTGTTTTCCTAATTATTGCCACTCAGGCTGCATCAAAATACCCAATATCCCATGCAGTGGCTAACTAAACTCAACATTATTTGTTGGGGAAGAAGTAATTGCTTCTCAGGGTCCAAATGCGAACAAAAATTTCAGACATCTGCTGAATGCAGAAGTATCTGTTGCCTCTGTGACACTGCTTCTCCAACCTGGCCCGACTCAAAGATGGGCTATCGGGGTAGAGCTGAAGAGCAGCATGAGAACATGCTTTACTCCTCTTTCCAGTACAGGAAATTATGTTTCCCATACAGTCTTCTCCTTCAGAGCTGGTAGGCAGAGGGAAAAACCAGCAGCCAGCAGAGCCAGTGCCGAATCACCTCTGCATAAACATTCTGGTGGATCTCCAAGCTCTGCAGCTCTCAGACACTGCTTCTGCCACCAGGAAAAGCCCCACCACATTATGCAAAAGGAAAACATGAGCATCCCCTGGAATTCTCCTTCCACCACTGTGCCCACTGGGAGGCCCTCCAGAACAGCTGATCTGGCTCTACGTTCATGTATCAGACAGTGAAATGTACATCTGTATGCTTTAAATGTTGTGTTCCAAGAATGAGGTATAAAAAACCCTTTGGCAGAAAGCTGAGCCATTGGGATCTTCTGGGAAGGCCTCCAAAAAGCACTGCCAGGCCTGGGGGAGGTGACTGGTGGTGATAAACAAAAACTTTCACTGCAGCAAATCTCACAGAACACTTTGTTCCCAAACTGTGAAAACACAGCACTGAACATAAACGTCCCGCTTACATTGAGCATCACATAAATACCTTAAAAACAGGGAAAAATGAAACTAGCATAACTCTCAACTCCCCATAAAACACTCATTTGTTATGCTGATCACTTTGCATTCTTTGCAAAGTATTTTAAAAGCTCTGTGAACTACAAGAATTCCAATCGCTTGAAATCCATAGCTGTATTTTTATAAGCAACCTCAGATTCACCTACTCAGACACTGCAGCTGATAAAAACATGTTCCTAAGTGCAAATGCAGATGATGTTTACTTGGATGAATTAGATATCTGCCACCTCCTTTTGTGTATTACTCTGAGGTAACAGCAGACTACCTACTTACTACAAATTAAAGCCTGCCTTAATTCAAAGAGATTTTAATTATAATTACAGGCATCAAAATTCTTAGAGGTGAAAGGCTTATGGTTCCCAAAGAGTATTAACCACGTTCAACTCCACTAAAAATCAACAGACAGTGAAAAGCAAAAAAGAACTGCTCAGCACTGAAAAAGCAGGCCCCAAGTAAGGGGAGGACACACTGCAAGAAGAGAAATTCATTTGGCATTGTACTGTAACGCCTGCTGTTTCCTTTCTTGGCAGTAACACTTCTGGACAGAGCCAACAAACTGCTCCCTGCAGACTCTATGGAAAGTGTTACACAAAGCCTCACTTGCGGAGTAAGACGAATGTTGTCATCTCGCACAAATCCAGAATTTGAGTTGTATTTGATGTATTTGCCCTCAATGTAATGTTCCAGATGAAAGAGAGGCTTTCCGGGTCTGTTCTTCATTTCGATTATACAGGTCTGTACTATATCCACCTAGGAAGGGAAGGAAAATTAACAGTGACTAACAGAATACTGTCTTCAGATCCACGTGCGTGCTAATGCTCCGGCTGCGAACACTTTGCCAGAAAAAGAAGCCAAATAACTGCCAAGATCTGTCTGTTTAACAGAGGGATGGAGGATAAGTCTTGTGCTTCTTTGGCTACTGGGGGAGTTCCATAAATTAAAAGCAGCCACTTCAAAACAGTCCGTTTCTGTAAAAAAAATCCTACTGAAAAATTCTTAGCAAATGTTGGCTATTTGATTTCTTTGGAGACTTCAGGAGCGTGCTGCAAGGAGTCTGTAGCCAGAGAGCAAAGTACACAGTAACTACTGCACAACTTGCAGAAGTGCTTCTTCAAAGAAGGACTGAAGACTTCATGCCATTCAGATATTTCTGTATCTGCCCCACCTCGTCCCTCTGTACCAGACTCGTTCTTATAGGAGAAACCAGCATAACTCTCACTGTGATTATATCTTTCTCCCATGGCATTTAAAACTTGACTAGATTCTTATCTGTGCCCTTCAACCTTTACCTCCTTTTGGTGCTCTCAGACAGACAGTTATTAACCAACCCCTTTATGGAATGCAACACACGTAGTCCACGTATTCAGAAGCGCTCACTAGTTTTTAGCTATTAAATTGTGAAAGCCCCCACAGTGAGGCACACATTTTGACCCAAGCATCCTGTCCAATCTCACATCACAAGCAGCCTGTGGTAAAACCAAAAGCAGGACTCAAGGTCCCACAGAGCAAGCGCAGTACCTTTCCAATCCTTTCTTCCACTCAATTGAAGCCACAGTTACAGTCAGGCATTCCCTGCCAGCAGCAGATTAAAGCAGTTTAAGCACATTGATGCATACCACAGATGGCCAACAAACAGCAGCTACTGCCTGGTAATGCAGGACAGTCGCAGCCCTTCATCCTTGCATCGTAATCCTTGTCTTTTAAAAAGCAGATGGCTGCTGGAGGTGCTTTTTGTAGGAACAAAAGACCAGCTTTGAATCTTATGTGTTTGTGACATCCCTTGCAGAGAGGACAAAAGCTTCTCTCAATACCCAGAGCCTGGTCTGATGCTCTATCCACCTGGGAGTTGCACACAACTTAATGCTTTGCCCTTTACACACTGTGTTGAGACACCTGAAGGAGAAAGAGTCACAGCATCTAAATTACTTGGAAAATTTCTTGACCAGTCCTTGGGTCCTGGGAGATTTGTATTTGTACAGCTCCAGGTTCCCACTTCTTGATATCAGTGCTAGAGAGGTATCCAACTAGGTGCACAAGACTTAAGCATCTACCTTACCGGAGCACTAACAGTTAAGTGCCTGCTGAAACTGTTCTGGAAATAAATACGGTGACATCTCTGGTTATCTGAAAAGCAGCTGGGTAAACACCAAAAAGAGCAAAGCAAACATCATTTGATTTTGGTGTTCAGTCAACACCTGAGAACTGTCTGACATTCACTAAGTGCCTAATTTTGGACAGTGGAAGGCAATTTCTGCAATTATTTCATTAAAACACAACTACCATTTAATAAAAGACAGAGCAGAGCAAAAGTGATTAAATGTAATAGAACACGAACATCTAATCCCCTCTAAAAACATTTGAAAACTATCTAATAGAAGAGCAGGACTGAGTTACTGCACAGCAAGGCCTCTGAATGTACCTGCTTGGGTGGTTTGTGCCGGTTGTACTCTTCTCCCCAGAGCTTTGCTTCCATCTGAAGTCGGACATCCTCAAAATACACCTCCCTGCCTACGCTCTCTATGTACCGCTTGGCAACGTAGTTATAGGCAGCTTTCCAGTTCTGAGTGTGTAAGAAGTTGGAGAGCTTTTTCCTGAAAAATAAATCATTTGGGGATTTTAAAAAAAGTCACTTTAATTCAACCTTCCCCATTTCTTTGTCTCCACTGACAAAGTCAGGCTGTGAGATCAGGATTACTCTCAGTCTGGAGTAAATCTTACATCACGTACCAGATAGATTATCTGAAAAGCAAAGCACAGGCGGGGGAAAAGGAAGAACTAGCATTCCATGTGAATGGCTGGGAGTCTTCAAAGCGCTTGTTCCATGTGCCTGCTGCTACTTCTACCCCTCCCCCCCTCAAAAAAAAAATCCACAAAACAGAGTATGAAGGAGTTTTAGAGCCAACAGTTATTTTATGTAGAAATGAACAAGGAGTGGCATTTCAAACAAGAAATGAGAGGAGACAAACCTCCCCTAAGAGAAGAGCAAAGTGCTGCTTTCTCAGCACACAAGGGTGACGACTACTCAGTATCCTGGTACTCCAAGAAGGAAAACTGTAGATGACAGTTTTTGCTCTGATTTTAGCTTCTGTTGATGTGCAAATCTCTAATCCACAGGTCCCTCAAGAGTGAAGAAGACGACCCTGTAGGGTTACACAGTCATTGTGACACAGGCCTTGGAAGGAAGGAGCAAGTGAGCTAAGAATTACAGACAGAATTTGAAACCTGTCCAGATCTCTTAAGAAACAAACTTCGCCGTATAAAACAAGACATTTCATGTGCTCTTCTGAAGCCAACACTCCCTGAAGTTTATTGAACTAAGCACAGCTAACGCCGTCACTGTAATGATGGAAGACTTGCATAAATCTACAGAACTCCAGCTGGGAATTACGAGTGCACCACTGAGATTCATAGAAGATTTAGGACTAGGAAGATGACACATAAATTACATTTTCTTTGCACAATAGGTTAAACTGCAAAGATAAATCTGTTTCTGTCACTACTCAAGATATTCCCTAATGTGAAACTTGGTCATTCAGAAATAAAAACTAAAAGCAGTGCAGGCAGATTAAGATTTGTTACTTCCTAGGCTTCTTTACTGCTCTTATCTATGTGGCTCTGCAAGCATGGAGCCACCAGCATGAATCCATTCCAAAACAATGAAGAACTGAATGACTGAGGGGACACTTTGCCCCCTTTTTCCTCAAGTTCAAAACAGCATGTTTTTGATAATCAGGAGTTTCTCTTCCCAGAAATGAAACCAGACATGAAATTGCAGCCTGTTTAGGTTCTGCAGCTGGAAAGTGGAGAGAAGAACCTAAACGTGCACACGTGCATTTTCCAGGAAAGTCATATCCAGAACCTGAAAGAGCAGGGTACTCTTCTAGCACAAACTCATTTACAGCTAGATGCTGATTCCCATAGACATATTTCCTAATATTCAGAAGGCAACAAAATAGTTCCTCTTGCCTTCCCTCACACTTCACTGTTCTGGAATGAATAACTGCTAATGTTCAAGCCGTGTCTTACTCAGAACAAGATGTCTGGTACATGTGGTTCCAAGGAAACTCTGGGAGGACAGCCTTCTTTAGTAAGGAAGGCCTTTTGAATTGAGATCACATGAACTCAACTATTCTTCCCCTTTTTTCTATGCCCAAATATGGGCCTGAAGATGGCCTTCAGACTGCACACAGCCTCACACCAAATTTAAGACACTTTGGCACACTTAGAACCCAATAAAAATTAAACAAAGCTGCTGCTTCTGTATTTTTATGAATATTTTGCCTCCAAGAGATGGTGGAAATAGCATGAATTAACAAATTGCTAATTGACAGAACGATTATACTTGCTGGAGCCAGGCACAACTGCATATTATCCATGCCACTGTGGTTCCAGTAAAGGCTATGGGTTGGCTTTCCAAAGCAAGCTCACTGGATGCCTGCATCACACTTACTTGCATTTTCCTTAAGAGAATGATCTGCTTTCTGAATCCCACTCCCTGTGCTGTGGTTGGAGTTGCATAAACAGGAGCAAACCTCTCAGCTACACCTTTTAGAAATGCAAAGCAGGGAGCCAATGGGGAGCTGCACTTCACATAGATGTCACATCTGTGAGAAAGACCAGTCACCACATAAGAAAATACTGCAATAAAGATAAAGCTAGCAAACACTTACGTTCTGAAACATTCTCGCATCGCTCCACGGCCAAAGGGCTAGGGAAAAGAAAAAAACAAGCCCATCACTGTCATTTTCACAAAGTTAATTTCTCACCAGTAAGAGACACAACAATGTCCTCCCTCCCTTACACCCTGGAAAAAGTAGTTCTCAAATAGGCTCTATAGCATATCCATACCCTCAAGGAAAACTGAAAACCCACCGGCCACTTAAAGCAGTAATTTGGGGAAAAGAAGCACAGAGCAAGGTGATTCCAACTCACCACCAATCACATGATTTAACTGCCAAGTGACAGTAGTTTCTACCCCCACATACTGAAAATAAGTAGGCCTAATGCCAGGCAGAGATGAGGCCAGCAGGAAACAGGAAGGCTGAGATGGGAGAGAGATCTCTGGGAAAGAAACAAATGCCTCTTACAGTGCTGATGGGGAAGGTCTGACTCCACGTTCTACTCTGTTGTGGGGAGAAAAGTGTGCTGGGATACCAAAACATAATGGATGAGCCAGAATAGAAAAGAAAGGAGAAAAGAAGAATCAAAGCTTTTATGTGAGAAAAAAATCATGCTGCCACTAGTCAGTAATAGGAAGGAAACAATAAATCTGAGTGCTAATAAACATGAAGGGCAGCGTGATCTTACTTGTGAAGCCATCTTGATGAGAACTTCATCTTCAACCCAGTCCCCAGTAACTGCATTGTACCTGCAAAACCAGAAGTTGTGCTTCTTAAAAATATGCAGAACAAACCAAAATCCTCCCACTTTCACCACCTATACTTCCTCATCTCTAATTAATTGCTTGAAAGCCCTGTTGCCACCCAATACAACTTCCAGTCTTTCTACTATGCTCCTGCCCTCCTTACATGGTTAGTCCTTCAGGTGAGAAAGAAGAAATTTATCTCTCTTCAAATGGACACCGAATCCTATGGATGATAAACAGACTCTGCTACCAAAGCTAGAGTTCTGCAACGATACAAAATAGGCCTCATCTGCTTTGGTAGTAAATCTCCTCTGTGACACCTAGGCACTCACTGGGGGCACAAAGAGCCCTACCAACCTCTACAGGCTATGGCTGTGACAAGCAGAGGGGCATAACGCTGCATCACGAGAGGAGCAAGTCTCTGCATAACCCCACAGTAACACAAACCATGACTCCAGTTTCTCCTCACCCCCTTAACTCCCAATACAGTAAAACCCAAACTGAAAACCACAGGAGCTGAGTCACCAACACAAGATTATTTCCAGCCTGACTCCCCAGCCCTGCACCAAGTACTTCATGCATGTATACACTTCAGTTACCCCTCACACATTCTGTACCACCCCCTTTGCAGCAGGCAAAAGAGAGTTGGAAACAGAAATACTCGAGTCATCTCTTTTTCATGGGATACTTGAGTAGCTCTAAATCTGTATGCAAACTATTTCAGGACTGAAATAGTGTGGCAGATCAGGACCAGATGCAGTCCGTGGGGAAGGAGAGTGCAGGGTGACAGTGTCATGTGATGGGAAGGGAGGCCTCCCCAAACACTGATGCTCAGGGGTAATTAACTGGCCTCTAACTCCTACCCTTCCTCCTAGAAACCTGTGTCAGTAGGGTAAATGTTTTGGCAAAGCCTGTGCTAAAGCACTCAGAATAGTTTACAGACTGGGTTTCAGCACGTACACCATGCTGAGCTATTCTGGGCTTCGTAAGGATGTAAATTCCAGCCACATGCAGCAATACTGCATGGATAAGCAACAATGAAACTGTTATTTTGGGAAAGGCACTGTAGCTTTTTTTTCTAAGTGTAGCTTTTTTTTCTAAGCTATTTAAATACTTGCAATATACATAGAAAATGCTACGCAAAAACTCTGCTTCTTTATTGGAATTTATTTCCTTATTAGATTAAGTTTACAGAATTAATAAGGCAATCAGAAAATACTTGTTTCCTATCTGCACAGTGAAACTGCTTAGGTGGTAGAGGGAAAAGAACAAGACAGTGGTTTGCTGGAAGGTTTAATTTTCTGACTGTATGCAGTATTTATGCACTCCTGGGAGATCCAGTTAAGACACACTCATTTTGGACACCACTGAAAGGTCTTCAGCCATGTAATTACACACACTCTATACCACACAAACACAGCCCTTGCATAAGGCATCAGATTCTGTTTCATTTCAGCATTAAGAGCAAAAAACCCCCAGACCTGTAGCGAGTGGCGTGTTCTGTCTCGATGTCCTCAAGATGAAACTCTGCCCAAGGATCAGGCATGTGCTTAGCTTTTTCAATAGCATGTTTCCAGGCTTCCTGAAGGAGTTGCAAACCAGTAAATTATTTACAGTCAGCAGCAGCAGCCCATGAGAAGGGCATTTTCTAGAGCACACGGGGATCTCAGTGTTACAAGGACGTGCAGCTGCACAAGTCCCCAAAGCACTGGTGACATCGGGAGCAGGATATGGCAGACTTCCTCCATCATTTTATTTCCCTTTTTCTGTATTTGGTACAGAAGATCACCCTGATATTTTATAGTTTCAACTATAATGAAGTAGGTCAGAAATATACCACATCAGATTTCATTTCAATTCCTACCATCAGAAAGTTACTGAGAACAGAATCTGGTATAGCATACACCAAATATAATTTGCAAAAACTGTAACTGGCACACATCCCTAGTGTACAATACAGACAGCAATGTCACACCTAAATGACACGAATTCCCTCCTATTGCTCTACCTTTTGTAACTAACAGCATTTGCTGGCAGTATAAGCATAAAAAGAGCATTAGCAATAGAGCAATATGAAGGAGGAAAAACAGCTTGATAATCACCAAAGCTTGCAAACTGTGCTCAGTTTAAGAAAGTAGAAGTTAGCACGTTGTAAAAATAGATTATTATAACAGTTCCAGACCAGTAACTATTCCAGTCTTCTCCAAGTCACCTGCAAAAGCTCAAAGGAGTTTGCTGGAATTTAACATCTTGCTCTGCCAGCTCTATCAAATGCGTTTCTCTCAACACTTCTATCACTCTTTTTATACTGCAGTGCTCCTAGAGAACTGGAGCCGTGCTCCTGTGATGCCTTCTGTAAGGTGAGCAGGAGAAAGGGCCGCGCTGCTGTCGGTCAAACAGCACCTCTGTGAGTAAGGAAACAGCCACCTCAAAGACTTCGCTACTGCCTCTGGGACCCAACTTCAGATATGCAGAAACTGTAACAATCACAATTGTTACAACTTCATTTTTCCACTTGGTATTTAAATCTCAGCCAAAACATTCAAAAATGCAGTATAAACTTATTTCAGCAATGACATCAAGAAGTTTTTGAAGGAGCCAAGTTTTTAAATGGCCGTGTTTATTCACATTTTGGCAGTGAATCAGCACACTCCAACAATTTAAACATGTCCTTTTCCACCAAGAAAACCATGAAACGAACATGAAACTATAGTAAATAAAGTAAGGTTAGAAGACAATGAGAAAAAAGTCTTTCTGCATGTTTTGTAACAAAAATGCTGTTGCCTCAGATCATGTGATGATACACATTTCATACAGGTCTGGGCACACTTAACCGTATATGCAAAGAACAGGCAGGGACAGAAACAAGGAGAATTACCTACATCAAACCATCTTCAAGTAGGGTGCCTCTCTAAAAGGTGATCTGTCCATGATACATAGAAATGATTTAAATAAATGAGTTTTGTGCTTGATCTTGTGAGGTGCTCTGCAGACAGCTCTGTTCTAATCTTCAAATGAGCAGAAAGTTGGATGCTGTGTAAATGTACTGAGCGCTATTTTCCTCCAGCATATGGCTGCCATACAGACCAAGCAGACATCTTGCTACCATTCTGTTCTTGCCCACAGTAGGAAATACGGTGAAGAAACAACTGCAGAGGCATGCTTTAAAGGAAGTGCTACTTCAGGGTGGAGAACAACAGGTGAGTATTGTTTCACTGAACAGCTATCTTGATCACATATGGGCTGAGGCAAGCAGTTCTTTCAGAAAAAAAAATCATGAACAAAAACAGCCACAGAAGGGGAAAAAAGGAAAAAAACTTTATGCATCTATTAGATATGGTGTTCATGTTGTTTTAACCTACCCGACTATGGTCAACCACAGAGCCGTGCTTAGAGCGATGCTGTGTGCCATTCTATAGGATGCACAGAGACATAAAAGTAGGAAAACACAGGTGATAAGTCAATTGATTGACAAACAGTCTCCTCTCTGCTAATTAAAAAGAAGTTTCTTCCACTTAAAAGCCACTCTTAGACTGAATCCCTCCTTTAAGTTAATTCCTAGATCATCTGTCAACAAACCTGTTCAAGTTGGCAATGTTTTCATTGGCAAATAGGAGTTAAAAGGGTCTTACTCAGTAACTAGCAAATTAATCACTGCTGAGGGCTGTCTAAAGGCACAGCACTGGCAGTAACTGTTCCATCTCTGCAGCTCCTTAGCAATGCCCCACGCTGCCAGCAGCTCGGGGGTTTGCAGGCAGACTCTAAGGCTGTGGTGGATTGAGGTGCTGTCAGCCCTGGCTGGCTGCTTCATTCTGTGTCAGAAACCACCATTTCTGTGACTTCAGCAATGTTTGGACAGCTGCCTGCTCCACATCTGATCACGTTTTATCTGTGCTAGGAGCCAAGATACCAAAGCAGGCCTTGCAAAGCCCAAAGCACAGCACACATATGCTGCTGTCCCTACTGCAGGACATAAGCTTACAGCAGAAGCAGCACGACAGCTTAGGAAAGAGGAAATTACTGCAGTTTAGGTCCTTATCAGTTTCATCTCTGGCCACATGACTCAGAACTCCCACATATATGCAAACCCAGTTGCAGGCTTTTACTACTGAACTAATTACAGACCAAGCTCCCCACAGGTCTTAACTTGTCTAGCACAGCACGCATTAAGATCTGTCCCCTTGTCTATACTAAACTTTTTACTCCCCATATTCTTTAGAAAATGTACATTTTAATGCTTCTACTAATTAGCTTTGGCAAAAAGCAGACAAAACGGTTTCACTTTCGATGGGTTATTTGTTAGCTGACTTACATAACACCTCTGGTATCTCTGCAGAAATAAAGCATGCATTAGACATAACTGAGATTTCAGAGTATCTATTAAATAAACAACGTTAATATTTTAATAATGGATGCATTAATAAAACTCTGAACCTTAGTCTAGAGAAAATCTGAGGCCCATTCCAGTTAAGCACGAGCAGCACATGCTATGGGTACCCAACCATGCAGTGCATAGCACTCCTGGTTTTGAGGCTTTGTCTCCCAGAGATTCCCCTCCTGTCCTGAGAGGGACAGTCTGCAATTGAATGGCAGTGTCAGACCACTGGCTTCATGGAATTAACTGCAGGTCTGGAGACAACAGACTTATTTATTTTACTGAAAAGCATTAGTTAAAAGAAATGAAGCAATTACAGAATATTTCCCTCTCATGCCAACTATGCAAAATCCAAACCTTACTGAAGGCTGCAGCCAGTACTTACCTTGTAGTTAAAGGAGTTTCTAGGAGAAGAGCTGGAACTGTACTGCTCGGTTTTGGCTAAGTTGCTATAATAGTTGTCAACTTTACTACTGGCACACTTGTTAGAAACTGGATCATCAGTTATCGGGCAGATATAATAGTTGTCTTCATCATCACTGTCTGCATCCAGATAATTTCCAGAGGTCACTTCGGTCAATCTAGCATTATCAATCCCTTCCATACGGAAGATAAGGTCCTCGTTGGCCATGTCTGCGGGAGGGCACTTTAACTCCTGCACTGAGGGAAGCAGCCTCTGTTCCAACGCACATGCAGGCAGAGGGGAGAAGCTGGGTGGGAGAGAGAAGGAAAAAAAAATGGAACGAGCCATTATTCAAAGAACAAACCCTACAGGGAACTGCTCACTGGCCAATAAATTAATACCATCTGCATTTGGCTGAATAGAAGCGAGCTCTCAGTACCTCCGTGAGGTTTTCAACTCCTCAGTGCTAGATCTGGGTTTGCAGAAGGCAAAGGTTTCTGGGAAGGCTGTTTTAAAATGGCTACAGGACTGCCGAAGTAAGATCAGCAGGCAGAGTAACCCCGTGAGGCCGCAGGGACTGCACACACCGCCCGCTGCTGCCGTGTGCTCACATTCCCAGCTCATCCCTGCGTGCTTTTACCCCTCACCATCTGACAAGTGGAGTTCACAGCACTGATCTTCGGAACTCGAGGGAGCTGCGCCTCACACACTGCATGGCTGAGTCCTCAATTCAGGACAACTCTTACTAAGGATATTGAATATAAAATTAACATACAAAATTAATAGCCAAAGGAGTTTAAAAGCATTACTGGGACAACACAGAAAACTGCCTACGGCACTGTCAAGGCTTAAGCAGGCATTAGCTCCCATCCACCAAGGCCCGAAGGGGGAAGCACATTGCCCAGGACAGCACATCCCTGGGAGGACAAAGCACCTAGGAGGCCAGGGAGGGGGGCCTGGCATCGAACCCCTGCTGCCAAACGCAGTGCAGGTCTGGCAGTCTTTTCTGCAACCCACCATAGCAATCTTTGTGTACACATGCCTCCATTCACCAAAATAAGGGCTTCCAAACGACAACATAAGGAGCAAAGGATAAAAGGAAAAGAGTAACTTACTCAGGAAAGCTTACAAGAACAGATCCTGCTGCATTTTCTTTTATTTGAAAGGTACAGATAAATCCAGCTGCTTACATGATGATCAACAGCAACTGGTATATGGCAAAAAATGTATTACACTTTGAAGGCTTACAACATCCTCCCACTGATTTAAATTCACCACAGCAATGCAATTACCCTCCCAGTGCTCCCAACGCTTCCGCAGCTCCCTACCACAACACCAGAGCCCTCCTCCCCACGAGGCAATAGCCCACTCGGCTCGATCCTTTCTAATGATTTGCACTATTTTAGCAACCCAGATAACTGCAGTCAGTGGAGCAGAAGATAGTTTGAAGCACACTTCCAAAAACCTGTGGGGAGAGCAGAGCCCGTCGCCACTGGAGCTGGGCACCGGCCTGCAGCAAATGCCATGGCCCTGAAGTTCATCCTCTGCCTCGTGCAGGTCAGGCAGCAGCTAGAATTACAGCTGGGCTATTTCCATCACATAGAGCTTAAATAAAAAAACGCTGTCCTGGATTAATGGTTCTTGTGCTTAACAAAAAGAGACAGCTCGGTAACCTCAGCTTTTTAGTAGCTCCCTGGACTGTAAGGGAACAGAATAGGGAAGGTTTTGGCTTCCCCCGGGGCCAAAGTGAACTAAGCAAAATGAAAGTTTAAAAGATAAAAAAAATAAAATCAGATATGCAACAAGGGCAGAACACACTTACTAAAATATGCTCTCCTTTTTCTAAGTCTGGGAGGTGACATTCTTGGTATATTTTGATAAGGCCTTTTGACACATTAAGCAGTATTAGAGACCACAGGGAGTTCCGCAGCAGTACCAGAGGAGCCGCCCTGCAGCACAGCCCACCTTCCCACACAGCCCTTCCAAGTTACTGACGTTGCTCTCAGTGAGACAGAGCACTTGGGATGCACAGCTCCGCTGGTGCAACAGACACGTAGTACAAAAAAGGCGAGGTGAGTCATGAGCGTGTTTTTTCCTGGAGCTCAGGTTCCACCCCAGCCATCTCACCGCGGCACCGTGCCCAGCAGCCTCTGCCCAGGCAGCGGCGATGATTCAGCAGGACCAAACACAAGCGCTGCTGGCCGCACCGGTGTGCATGGTACCATTCTGTGGAGGGAGCAGTTTGCAGACCCGTAACATCTTCCCTTCCACCCCGCAGCATGGCTTCAGCCAGGCAGCCTCCAGCACATGGAGGTGGTGGTGCAGGCCCCGCAGTACTGCAGCAGAGCACCTTCCGTGCAAGGGCTCGTTTCCGTCCATCACCTGCAGCACACGCTGCCAAGCAGGCAGCCACATTCACATGCTGGTATAGGAACCCTGCTTCCCAGGGAGTACAGTGCCCAGGCTTTGCATTGCTTCTCTTCATCCCAGGCTCTAGGTGATCTTAGTACAAGTGCCCTTTTGCCTTCACTCCCACTCATTCTACCAAGCACATATCCATGGGGCTGTTGAGACATCGAGGACAGCATGAACAGCCAGACTGGGCCACAGGCATGGTTCATCTAATGCCAGCTGCTTCCAAGCGAAGAGCAAAGAAACCTGCACAGAACAATAACCCACCCCTACCTACACGTTCCTCTAACTGCTGGAAGGGAGGAGCTTCAGGTTTCATATCCCTAAAGTCTCTTGTGGATAACACCTTCCTTTGCCAAAACCAATGGCTTTCACAGCTTTAAATCCAGCTGCAACAGGATCTCCAGCCACACTGAAGAGAACAGACTGAAGTGAAACCAACTCTGCCATGCACATTTGCTATTTGTTCCTTCTGTCGAGAGCGCAACATACAGCTGATTCCTTCTGGGCTCCCTGCTGGTCTCTCCACTGCCATTCAGCACTGAGGTCGCAGCCAAACTGACCACAGCTGAACCGACAGGCGAGAACAGGCTCATGGGAGTGCACCAGGAGTTCCGGAGGCCTGGCCAGGAGCCCGCGGGCACGGCACAGCGCTGATGCCTCCATACAGCCTGCACGCAGCGAGGCCCTGCAGGAGGGCTGGGCACTGCCTGACTCCACTGGGCATCTTCCTCCTTAAAAAGAACAATGCAGGTTTACAATTGTCAGCATAGCTCTTAAACCTCCATCAGGGCTTAAGGGTACTCCCTGTGAAGCGACCAGAGCCCAGCAGCATGCACTGCCAGGCCCCTGTGTCAGTGACCGTGTCCTCTGCCTCCTACACTGCCACAGCTGTCCCATCACTTTAGCTTTAATTACTCAATCTCTCTGCTGCATGAAGAGCAAGAAGGGTGGGATGAATGCAGTAACCATCCAAACCTTCACACAAATTTAGCTCTGTTTAAGCAAATATTTGCTGGCTTTTCGGATGGATACTGTGCATATACTGTCAGGCCTGCCTGTTTTGTTCTCAATTTGAAGGCAAAAGTAAACTGCACAAAGCAGCATATCCTCATTTGTTCCACACGATGCACAGCTTGAAGTCCTGGAGCTCTGAAAACGACAGCGATCTGCACTTCCAGCACATGGCACCTGCTGTGTTCTCAGCACCATGCAGATATCAGCCGTCCTGCCATCACCCAGCTAACAGGAATAACACGTTTTACGTGCTGGAAAAAAAGGGGCAGGAATAATCAAAGCCCCTGGAAGAGATGGAAGGCTGCCTGGACACTCAGAAAACACACCCACCAAGTACAGCATTCACTAGCACTTCCAAAATCAAGCCCTGAAGCACACAACTTCAGGCAGATGCACCTACTGCCTAGTTCTGGAGCAGCCGCACCCAACCAGCTCCATCAGCCAGCCCAGAAAGGACAACTGCAGAACAAGGTGTTCCGCTCTATCTCAGTGCTGCTCCTCAGCTCTATGTACACTCAGCCCTTCTCCCCCGACAGCAGCAGACAAACCACATGTCCTGCAGGGCTCGCAGTCGCAGGAGGTGCAGCACAGCTGCTGACAGATGGTTGCTGTGGGACAGGTCGGCTGCTGCAGGCAGACACACACAGCAGGTGCTCCAGGCCCGGGTTGTTGGAGCAGCAGCGGCAACAGGAATGCAGCCACTTGCTGTGTAAACTGAACACTATTGCAGAAATCCTTTTGTCTTTTGTCTCTCTGTTATTCTTGGAACTGTGGTTCTTGTAAAGGACTCAGGTTTACCTTAAAGTGTAGTCACTCAATGTTGTCCTCGTGTAACATGCTCTTTAACACAGAATTCAATAACCAAACTTTAAGCACACAAGCACTGCTCTAAACTTAACAGGCTTTTCTTTTTGACCAAAAGCCTTACAAAAAATCCTGAGCTCCATTCCAAAGCTTACATTCTGCACTGCTGCATTACAGCACAAATCCAAACCACGCAGCAGCTGTTACTGCTGCTGTGCTTCCATCATTCAGCCTCTGATGTCCATGGCTGAAGCTTTCCTCGGGCTAAGCAGCAAAGAGGAGCACACCGACCCACTTTTTCTTTTAAAAATCAACCTTGTGCTATGCGATTAAAGAAGAAAATGTAAAATACAATCAATTATTAAATCTGATCTAGACATTTCTACTAATTTCAGGCTTTTCCAATGATTGTCTCAACTATTTTTTCTTTCTCTCACCATTATAATCAAGAGCCACACCACCAGCACAGGGAGGTGAGTTGCAAGGACAGTGCTCAGTGTTATCAAACACTGTGCAAATACACAACCAGAGGGGAAAATTCACATCAGAGTGCTGACAAAACACTGCCTACTTCTGCAGGGCGCCTGTTGTGACGAAACAGCTGGTACTGCAGAATCCCTGAGTTAGACCTCAGCAGCCTATACACATGCTTTAACTCAACCCAAAGAGCCCTGAGGGCTCCAGACAGCAGAAGGGAGCACCTCGGATACCTTTCCAGGGCTGTCCCAGCTCTGGCACAGTCCTCTGTGCTCCATCAGTGCAGGGCATGGGGACAGGAGCTGCCCTGGAACAGCCCAAACGTCTATAGGGTCAGTGCTAAGGCAGGAACGCTCCGCTCCCTCTCCTGGTACCAAATCCTTTTGGTTTAACGCATCTGCCAAAGCCACCAAGCAGGAGTCCCGCAACAGCACCAAGATGGTTTTCTTGGAGGAAGAAATGGGCCCTTAGAGATTTGAAATGTAACCTAAGCGACCCCAAAGGCCGTGCACTGCATGAGGCGTCGCCGCTGTTCATCACGACGAACCACAGACACAGAGAAGCAGCGTGCCACGGCACAACCCCAGCGCTGTGAAGGCTGCAGCGCAGCAAAGCCTGCATTCCGCAGCGCCCAGCAGCCCCTGGGAAGCCTGCAGCCATTCCCACCTGCGCTGCACATCGATGAGAGAACAGGTTCAGCGAGTCGAGCTGACCGCCCGATAAGGGCCGGGCGAAGGAGGCAGAGCGCTGCGGGGATCGCTACGGCAACGCTAGCCAAGGCGCCCGCAGGGACGGACAGAAAAGGAGTTCGCCAGCGGACTTGCGAACGCCCTTCCGCTGCCATGAGCAGCTCTGTTTTTTACTGGGCTTTACGTTCTGGGCTGAGCGACACCGAGAAAATAACTGACTGATTTCTTTGTGGGCACCCGCCCAGGGCACTCGCCCAGCGCTCCGGCCCCACACTGGCCCCGCTCCGCGCTCAGGGATTCCCGACGGAATCCGCTGCTGTTCCTGGGCACCCTGAAACCTCCCGCCCAGGACGGCTGCCCTAACGGCCCCGCCGCGATCCCACCCGGCCGCGAAGCACCTACCGGGAGCGCAGAGCCTGACGCCGCAGCGGAGCGGTCCCCGCAGCGCTCGCAGCCGCCTGTGGAGCGGAGCAGGGCAGATCAGGGCGGCCCTCGGCTCCCGCCCACCGCGCTGACTGAGCCGCCCCGCGGCGCTCTGAGGGCTGCGCACCGGGCCGGCGGGAGGAGCTTCCCTCGGGCTGTGTTTTGTGTGTGTGCGCGTGAGAAAAATGAGTCTCAAACGCATGTTGGAGGCCGTGGAGGTTGGAACGGAGGGCGGCTGCCCGGGCCCTCAGGGGAGCGGAGCGCGGCCAGGCGCGCTGCAGTGCGCTCGACTGCCCCGTAAGAAACACCGGCATTATGCACCGCGTTTCCAATGCCAAACGCTTCACATCTGCTCAGCGCTCCCTCCGTGAAATACATCCGTGGCTGAGCTCTTCCTCAAGGTAGGAGCTGTGGAAATATTAAACAAAACTCCTTTTCCATTCATGGATTATATGGAAATTAATGTAAATAGGTTCTGGGTTAAAGAAAAACATGTATTAAGATTAAATATGAGGTACCGGCCCACACACACTACCCCTCTCCGTTCAATTTTCCGCCCACAATGAGGCGCAGCGGAGGAGCGGCGCGACCCACACTGGCCCAGCCCGGCAGCGGCGCGCGCAGCTGCGCTGTGGGTCAGAGGTCAGAGGTCGGGCCGGGCGGCACCGGGGCCGCGCGTGCAGCCGCCGCGTGCTGCTGACGCCTGGCCGGGGTGCTGGCGCCACCTGCCGGGAGCGCGGGGCCGGGCCGCGGCGGCGCCCTCGGCAGCGCCGAGCCGCTGCGCCGGAGGGCGGGGAGGCCGCGCCTGCAGTGCTTCCCGCGGAGAAGAGCGGAGCAGACGAGCACTGCTGCGACCGAGCACGGAACGGCGGCGCGGGCGATACTCCGCGGGCAGAAGTGCGGCTCCGCCTGCTGAAGGCGGCCTCTCGGGCCGCAGAACCACCAGGCGGTAGCGTGGCCGAGTGGTCTAAGGCGCTGGATTTAGGCTCCAGTCATTTCGATGGCGTGGGTTCGAATCCCACCGCTGCCAAGAAGTTTTGTCCCGCCTCGGCGGCGGCTCCTTTTCGCGGCCGGCAGCCGCCCGGCGGGGCCCGGGGCTCCTGAGCATCACCTCGCGGAGCGCCGGGCTGCGCTCGGCACAGCGGCACTCACCGCCGCCCTCTGGCTTCGGAATGCAGGCGGGGAGGCGGAGTGCGGTGCTCGCTGCGCGGCCACGCGTCTGCCCGTGCCCTCACCGCCCCCCTGGACACAGCCGTCTGCCTGCCCCCGGCCTCCTTCCCGCCCATTCTCGCACTGCGCTCCCGCATGTTTCCTCCCAGCGTCCCGGGGGAAGGGAAGGCGGTATGTGGGAGTCTTTTGGGGCTGGACAGCCCAACCCTGGGAGATGTGCCAGTGCACGGCCGCTGCGAGGCACAGCACCGGGCTCACGGAGCTTCACGTTCCCTTTTATTTTCCCTCATATGCAGTGACACAGCCAATTCACAAGAGAAATTCACACCGTGTGAACTCTGTGCAGCCCACAGGTGTGACTCAGCCGTGAGCGGTGCACGTGCTTCCTCTGCTTGTTCCTCAGCTCTCCACGGCCGCGAGCTGCTGCCCTGACTCCATCTCCTGCTTTCCGCTGCTTTTCTCCATCGGTGAAGCACTGTAGGCTGTGCCCTGTGTTCCTTTTGCGGCTCCTCGTGCACTTCAGCAGTCAGTTTGGAAAGATGTGTGACTTAAACGTGTCTCGGTGGTGGACTTTGGCTGTAATTGTTTACAGTGTTGGTGGTGGTGTTTAGGTTTGTTCTGTTTTTAATCTAAAATAACTGCCTGTTTATTGCACTGGGGCCTGTCGGTGTTGCAGAGCTGGGGATGTTCCATGGGAGCAGTTCTGCAGAGGGCACATGCGGTCTGCACGAGTCAGTGCTGTGTTTCCTTAAAAAAGTGCAAAACTGAAAGGTCATCAAATCTTAAAGAAAGAAAAATCAAACTTAAAATCGCAAGGAACAACAGCATCACTGTGGGGAAGATGTGCTCGCTCCGGGCCTCTGCTCTGGTTTTGATGTAATGCTCCACAGAATCTGCAAATGTGAACTTCTCCGGGCTGTAGCCCAGCTGCCTGCGGGCCTTGTCAATGCGGAAGGTGTGCGTTGTGGAGATGTTCTGCACCTGTTGGCAAAGGAGCCGACGTACAACGTGTGAGTGCATAGCAGAGCTGAACAAAGGCTGTGCGTGCTGGCAAAGACCCACTAAAACAACATGTAAAATTAGATTTAAAAATATACATATCAAAATCCTACTGACTACTGACATATGTCACGTAGTCTTTTTTTTCCAATAGGAGTGTGCCTAGAGTCCAAAGAAGCAGTAAAGGCTGCACAGCACAATCTACTCCTGAAAACATCCACAAAGTGTTCTGCGCTCTTATTTACATAAGAACACAGTAAAAGCCACCCCCAGGGTGCCTGAAGGGTCTTCACGTGTTAGGTCCCAGCTGTACTCACATGGTACGTGTGCATCCTGGGGGAACAAGGGAGCTTACAAACAAACCTGTACCTCATTTCTGGTCAGCAGAGGTGACAGCTCAACCAATGGTTTCAGTATCAGATGAAGATGCTCCATTACTGCGGCTGCAGAACAAAAGATTTCTACTTGAAGTAAGAATAGCCAGTTGCTGTACCACTATGATTGTGGCATATCACACACCATATTTGATAGTGAAGGATAATCCTGTGCCTAAGAGCTCAGGGCACTACCGTTAATGCTGCCAGGGAGCTGGGTTTCATCTTTCTTGCTTCAGTCAGCCTGATTTTAGGGTGTGTGTCTCAGAAGGGTTTGGAAGGCTGTAACTGGGCTAGCACAAAGATCTTGAGAACTCATACAGATGTGATAAAGCCAAACTCTTCTGGGTTAGATTCAATCTAGTGGCACATGGTTTTGTTTTGGGGGGAGTATGGGAGAAAGGAGTACAAGAAATTAACCCGTGCAGGCAAAGCTGGTAATCTGCAGGTATTTCATGGAGTCATGGATTTTTACATAAAGCCTTCTGTGTCTTCCACGAAGCTGTACATCTGGTAAGCCCTGCAAACAACCAACCAACCCAAACCATCTGTTTTAGTGTGACTTAACTCATGGATCATTCTGGTTTCAGCACACACACACAGCTGAACTTCACACACAACTGTTGCACACAAGGTGAGCTCACAGCGTATTTTATGCATGAAAACAAAAACTGGCCACGTTAAGAAAAAAGAACATCCCCCAGCATTATATTATGATTGGGAAGGGGGGTTGCTTGGCAGGACAGAGAAACATTGATGAAGTATTTTTACCTGATGCATAAACTAAGGAAGTAGGAATAGGTATCCATGGCTTACTGCAACCTAATCTTTCAAACTGAAAGAGATTAAAAAAAATAGTAAAAAGCCAGAAACCTCAAACAAGTTTTATAGTTTCAGTACAGGAGATATTTGTGGAAGTATTTACTGACGCAGCAGAAAAGGTAATAATTGCTGTTACTACTCGACTTTTCATTGTTAGGGGACTGCAGTTACACGTCACAGGCAGACACTGCGATCTTCAAGTGGCAGTCTTTAGAAAGTTAAAAAAAGGTTTATGATAATTGACTTAAATATCACGGTGTGCTGATACCAAGTTTAATATCCTGGCATACCTATGGTTTTGAGCACATCATTAGCAGCAAAATGAAAATATTGGATATTAGAGCTGTTCTCTATCAGTCATAATTTGGATTTATATTTTTTGTCCACCTAAGATAGCCACTGTTAGCAGATGAATGCCCAAGAAATGAGGATGATGGCTATCCAAAGGAGGATACATCTCAGTGAGTACAGTTGCTTTCAAGTGATATTTTAAGTAGGCTTTGTTACAGCACTAATCAAACTGAAATTCAAGCAAGAATTAAATGCACTTTGAACCCACATATGTCGTTTGCACACAAAGCCAGAGTTGTGTATAGTAAAATAAATCAATATGTTTTGAGATAAAGCACATAGTGTACGTACGAGTGGAGCTAACCATTCAAAAAGGTTGAATTTTTCACCATCATGGATGAAATACACCTGACCACTCTGTTAAACAGGTAGAGAAGAGACAGGTTAGTAAAAATAACACCGCATATGTGTTGACTTCTTTACCTTACTCCTTATGAATAGCTCAAAGACCATATAGGAAGAATAGCTTAAAGATTATATAGAAATATACGATATACATGGGTGTACATACAAGCCAACAAACTGCACTTATTTCCATCATGTTTTCTTCTGTGCGCAGTGGAATTCGCTGCCGACTGGACACGCAGTTTGTATGACTGACATACCTTGGTATGAATTATTTCTTTCAGATTTACCTATACGGAATGACTGGATGGACTGTACAGAGATTACCGAGTGCACTGAAAGTAGTGCTATCCATAACTTTTGCTGTTGATGCATATTTAGAAGATGGTAGGATGTGTTCTGGTAGTTAAGACTCACTGAAACCCATACAGTTCCATCTGTGTAACAAAAACTCTCTTAGCATTTTGTTTTTAGAGTATTAGAAAAAGTAGTTTAATCTACTTCTCCTTTCCTGATCTACTCTTCTGACATCAAATATTCTTTTCTCATCTCCCAGAAATAGCAAGTATAATATCACAGAAACACAAAGATGTAGCTATTCTTGGAGAACTGAATATTCCAGCTCAACACACTGCACAGCCAACGCTGCCGCAGCTCACACTGTTCATGGCACATTTGTCAACTAAAAAATACAGACAACACAAGCTAAAGGACCACAGTATTACTACAGTAGTTACTGCAGTGCAGGGTACAGTGGCAGGATCCACAGCCAGATGAAAAGTATGGCGTTTTCATTGTTTACTTACAGCTATGTAGTTCTTCTCAGGAGTGAGAGCTTCAGCAGCCAGAATTTGAGCTTGTACAAGATTCTCTACATGCACCCAGTTCATTTTAGCAGAAGGATCCCCAAACTTGAAGCTAAGTATCCCTCTCTCAATATTCTTCTGTAGACATAAAACAAACATGAAACCAAAGCAAGAAAAAGACTGGAAATAAGATATTTTTCTCTATCTCCTTTCATCAGTATTTTGGTTTAAGTTGCATGCAGGCAGACATTTGAAATATCATAGAATGGCCTGAATTTTATAATTATAGTAAGCGTTACATTATAAAGCTGAACTTATATGTGTTTGTATTAAAAAAGAGGCTTTTTAATGTATTATGCATTCTTTGTAGATGTCACACAGTGTCTGACAAAAAAAGTTACAATATCATCAACAGACAATTGAACTGTTAAACAGATGCCAGATAAGAAGGTTAGTCCATGTGTAATACAGACAAGTGATGTTCGGTATGATAGAAAATTCTGGTGATTAAGAAGTGGAAGTACATACTGCTAGCCTTGGCAGGTGTCTTTGCTCTTCTGGTCCATAAATTCCTGGTGGGCGAAGAACAGATGTGTGGAGTACTCCACCTCCTGGGAACATTGATAAACGATTCAACCATGTGACTTTCACATGACTTGTGTTATCACTGCATGAGCTGAAGAATGCTGTAGCGTAACTTACTCTGAAATAAATTTGCTTCACCAGCTTAAAAATACCACACAGCAGAGGGTGCTGAACCAGTAGGTGAATATTGTTGGCAAATCAAAACATGCAAAATAGCAAGACAGGATTCAGAAAAATCCTGCCAGCAGTACTCCATGGGGACGGGGGGGACTCGGTGGTCTTTAAAGGTGCCTTCCAACCCAAACCATTCCAAGAGTTCTCAAAGCACTGGCATAGCTAAATTCCTAGAAATGACTAGATGTTTCCAAACTTCTAACTAACCGGTCCTTTATCTCTGTGCCAAAGCAGTCGCTGAGAGTGTCAGCTGTGGGGATGAATTTGCTGAGTGAGCAAGTCATTAGTAAGAAAGTGGAATGAAACCAAACTGATCTCTTAGAAAATTATTGCAGGGAAACAGTGTCTCACTGTCTGTGCAAGACAGAGCTGAAAGGCTCTCAGTAGTGGGCACATCCTGCTCCCACTAGGACTGCTGTGGAACCTCTTGATAACCGCAGTGGGAGAAAGTAAGGACCATTGTAAAAATCAATCAACCAGTCATTCCCAAGTGTACCAGTTGATTGGTTTGTCATCTGCTGTTCTTAGTAACTGTTCTTAATATTACTTGAAAACCCGCAAAATACTAAATCATGCTTGATAGCACAGGATCTAGTTGGGATGTTTGAAACTGGCTGGCTAAAGCCCCACTGAATCGTTTTGATCCTTTGCACAGGTAAATTAGTGTGAGCTCCTAACTTCATTGAGAAACGCACAACTGCATGTATTGCTCCCAAAATCAGAGCATCTTTGATATGTTGAGCTGCTGAGAAAAGAGAAAATAAGAAAAAAAGCTTTTTGGACAAAATAATTCTATTGGTGTGAAGTGCCAATCAATGACTTGATACCTCTTTATAGCTCTCTGCAAGTATCAGGTGCAGAAAGCCTTTTTTCTAAGTTGCCTACAGCTAAATTTAGCTCTGTATCACTTGTTGGCACGGCATCATGTTGCACTTTACATTAATTTGCTTTGTGCTGGCAGTTACAGTATCTCGCAGGTGAGCTTAAGTATTCAAGTGTACAACTGCCTTCCTCAACACGGAAAACTTCGGGAAGCACTAATAAATAATTCCAGGCTGTAGTATCAGGTGCCTTATTCAGATTTTAATATATAACTATAAGGGAAGGGGGGAACGATTTCATCAGCATTCATGTTCTACTTGTACTGCATATCGCAGCGACATTAACACAGTATTGTTTCATTTATTGCTGTCTTTTCAATGAAGATCCTGAACTCACTGCTGCCATGCCAGCACCTTCTGTTGGTGCTGTGAGGAGTACAATTAAAAGTGACTTTTAAGAGAAAATCTTTTGGTTTGTGAGAAGGGTGGGTAACTTGATTGCATAACTGCTGGACAGTCTTGTCTACTGAAGGACTCATACAGGATGCAGGATGTTAGTGAGGCACGGGAAGAAGAGGAGTAAATTTCACTACGAATTCATGCTAACAGAAAAGTACCTGCTAGTGGGGTTCCATTAGCTGCTAGTACCATTTGTTCTGCAATTGATTTGGTTCTGGAATAATGATCAACATGCTACAGAGAAAAAGCAAACAGGTTGATATCTATTCTTGAAATGGCAGAACAGAGAGGCATTGCTTCTCTACTCCCTTTTTACATAGCAGATGGCAACAAACAGCTCAAAATACAGAAGTTTTGGGATACTGGTACAGGATAAAATATATGCATATTGCTAAGGCAAGCAAGCATTTTTGTTTATGCAAAGCCAGTTAATTAATTTCAGCCCATTTGAGAAGTAATAAATATATGTATGCTTTGAATGCTGCCAAGAATGTAATTGATCACTACTTAGTAATCTGGATTTCTTTTTCAGGTAACGGAAAAGTCAGGAGCCAAGTTTTTCAGACATCACGATTGGTCTGAATTCTAGAGTTTGTCCTCTTGTGGCACTGCCTCAGAGAAAATATCATTCAATATATTATACTATTCAAAATTCCAGGCTTTTTGGGGAAAGAAGAATGTAAACAAAGAGGAAAAGTGAAAAAATAATACAACCCAAATACCTTTTCTATAGGAAAATATGGCACAGTTTCCTCATCACCATCTTCAATAGGAAGCCCTCCAAACACCACATTTACTGTACTGGTGTATATCAATCTGGCAATGTTCCTTTGTTTGCAAGCTGCAGCAATATATAAAGTAAAGTAGTTTAGTGGAAGCTTGAACAAAACAGAGAAAAACCTGTATGAACGGAGATGAGCTTCTTCAGAGAAACTTGTTAGATTTTCTAGCAAATCTTAGAAGAGCAAATCCTTCCATTTTATTATTGGGTTATTTAAGACACAAAGTATATGGAGGACAACAGTGAAGTGGAAAATACCAGTTCAGAACCAAGTGCTTTATAATTCTGCATATCCTAATTTAGATAACGTAAGCTAGCAGTATGCCTTTGGGATGGTTGCTACCAGCCTGCTGAGAGGGCTTCAGCCCCAGCTGGGTAGGTAGTTAGAAGACTTTCTGTTCCAAGGGCTGCCCACTACCTGTGCACGTGCTGCAACACAGCACTGAGGCTTACAGCTACAAAATACGCATGGAAGTTGTTAATGTCTTACATGCATACTGATTCTGCCATGATGTCAAACATGGTTATAACAAGCTGAAGTAGCTGAACCGTAGTGCTGACTCTCATATCACGCCCCATAGCAGAATCAGGTATGAAAAGACCACTGACATGTTTCCTCATCTTCTGCCAAAGCTGTGACGTATTTGGTAAAAAAAACAACAGTGTATGACAACCAACCAGGTTTTTTTCCTAAATGCCATGATATTTTGATCTGCTATACCAACACCTACCGGCGAGGTCAGATACCTACCGTCAATGATGAGTCTTGTCCCATTGATGTTTACTGTTTCAATCTCTTCTCTGTGCAACTGGGAAAACAAGGAAGTGGTGCCCTTTTGAGTAATGATACATTTTAAATTCCATAGGTGGACATTGTAAAGTGTCCATAGAGAAAAGTAATGAGTGCTTTGATTTAAAATATATATATACATATATATAGACTGCTGTTTCAGACATCAAGAAGTCAAGTTATTACTTTAAGCTATACCTGTATTTTTCTATTTTTCTTATATTTTTTACAGACCAGCTTGCTTGAAGCAAAGAGAATCATGGTGTTTCTTCCTGTTTCCAATGATTATAGAACTGTAAACAATGTGTTAAATTATCCATGTTTCAGTAGTATTCATTGACCAGTTGGCTCTACCCAGAGTAATTCCAAGTACACACTGCCCAGTTGCAAACATTTTTTAATAAGCTCCTGTATACAGCTAAGATAATTACTGCATTTTATTAAATAATGTAAATGGAGTGTGTGTATTTTTAACTTCAATCATAAAAACTGTGGCTCAGAATCCCACATCAAGTACATCCTTACAGCTTTTTACCTACTTGTTGCAAACAATTAGGACTTGAAATAAAGCAGTTATTTTAATTTAGTTACATAGAATAACTTACAATTTAGTTCAGATTTCACTGCTCCCAGTGACCTTACACGTAGGGGTTCCATTTAAAAGGTTTAGGGAAAGGGGTTTTAGAGTGAACCTGCCCTCCCTTTTCTGTCCCTTTGTTCTTACAGCGTTTCAGAACTTCTCAGTACTGTTTCCAAACCAGCAGCTCTCCCAGGCTGCACTTAGTGCCTCTAATGATGGGGAAATCATTTCACCACTAGGAAAAGGGTACTGTAAGCAGCCTGCTTGTTTGCACAGAGCAGCTGACCAGAACAGCATGGGCATGGATTCAGGCTCCCAGCATCATCTGAAGTGAAAAAAATCTAACATGCAATGTTACAAAATCAGGCCTCCCATCCTTAGTGTGAGCAGTCACACAGAAACATACAAAACAATTTGGACTCACTTGCTCTCTTCCTGACATTCCATATGAAGCTACATGAAACACACAGTCAGCCCCTTCACAGGCTGCAAATAGGGCATCATAATCCCTGACATCTGCCTGTAATACATATGAAAAGATATTTGGACCTGAAATCAAAACGATAGGTTAGCATTTGTCATATAGGGGGTTAGCACAGAGGGAACATGTGTATGTAACTGCACATACTGTACATCCTGGGACTGAACTCTAGATCAATTTCAATACTTGCTGATAATCACACATTTCTTCTGTAGAACTCAAAGAACTTTAAAAATGAACCTCTTAACACCTCTATGAATTATGAAGTGCACTTCTCATTGCACAGGTGAATAAACTAAGGCCCAGCTGTGGGGACTGATGGTCCTGAGGAGTACCTTCAGAGACAGGAGATGAAGCAGTACTCTGTGCTGCACATTCCAGTTTTCATCGCTCTTCTTATTTCAGGTGAATATTAAATTCTAGCTGACAAAAAATCGTGTGGGATGTTCACACAGTTAAAAATGTCCTGAAAATTTTCAATTATTTGCAGTTGGGTATTTGGATTCTGTGAATACTAGTAAAATGTTATGGAAAAGGCAAATAAACTAACTTTGACTGTTGTGAGCATGTATTTTGTCATACCTGGATGCACGCTACTCCATTAGGAATTTCCCAGATAGGCTTGTGTATGTCATACAGAACAACTGAAGCTCCTGAGCTGGCAAGAGCACATCCTAGCTTGTATCCAAAGTAGCCTCCACCTCCCGTCACCACTGCTCTCATGGTTTTGTCCTTCAGTGCTCCAGCATTTCCCCTCACTCCAGAGCTAGCGGGTTGGTGCCAGGGATTCGCTGCCTCACTCACTGGAAGTTTTTCGTCGGTGAAATAATGATGTCCTCTCTGACCAGATGCACACAACAGTTTCTTCTCCATGTTGAAAACTGCTCCATAGTATTCTCCGATGCAGACAATTCCAGCAAGCTTCATGGTAACCAGCTCTACTTGCAGCAGCAAGGTCTTACTTCAGTGCAACCTAGAGACAAAGCAAAACACTTGGTTCCAAATGTCCAAAGATTCCTCTTTAGAAGACCAAGCTACATTTGCTTATCTCATGTTATAAAAGATCATAAAGGTAATGGCCTTTAGGGGTCATACATGATACAGGGCCGTACCTAAATCCTGAACTGTCAGGAGAACACTCAACAAATTGCATTTAAGTCTCTATACTTTAAAACCAAGCAATCAAGGCCCAGTGGAACAGTGGAACAAAACTGCCCCCGGTGCAAATGAATTTAGTGCTTGGTTTGCCTGTCCCTGGTTTATTGCAAAGCCATCTGAGCACACTGATGTTTTCAATGCCATTCTAAGTATCAGCTGAATGTAAATTAAAAATACACTGCGCTTTTACTATTGGCAGCGGCTGGAGCTGAGCACTTCAGACAGAAAGAAATGCTCGGTACTTATCTGATGTCCTTACAAGGTGGATCAGAGAACAGCCTATCCGACCCCTCACTTTCCAGCGGAACCAAAGCACAACAATCGCAAAGTGGCAGAAAAGGAAAAACCCGGCCAGTGGGTGCACTGAGCAAAAAGTAGGAGCGAAACAATTGGTTTTTAAACAACAAGAGTCTTTTCCAATCATAAAGCAACAGTCAAGGGTTCCCGCTGCCCGACACAGCGTGTCAGAGGCCGCAGGTACTGACGGCAGCGTTACCGCATCCCCTCCCCGCGCCTCCATGAAAGATTAAAGGCCACCCGAGCTGCCTCCGCTATTCTCTGCATCTCACTTGCAAATTCGCACGCCGGCAGCGGAGCGCGGCGCCGCCGCCACGGAAACTGCTGCTCCCCCGGGCGACCTCCGGGTCCGGGAGCCGGAGCCCGGCCATGGCCCGGCGGCCGGGGCCACCTCTGGGGCGCCCGCTGGGGCCGCTGCGCAGCGGAACGTCCCTCCAGGCGCGGGACGGCCCCGCGCATAACGCCCGGCTCCCCAGCGGGCACACTCGCTGTGGCGGCGCCGGTGGTTCCGCAGCACCCCGGGGTCACGCTCGTCTCGCAGCGTCTTTGGGACCCCCCGGCCCTCCTGTGGGATAGCGCTCGTCCCGTGGCACCCCTGGGGTCCCGCGGACTCCAGCAGTATTCCCAGAACCCCGCAGCATCCCCGGGACCCCGCGGCAGCAGCTGCCGGTGGCTCTCACCTGCGCACACGTCCATCCCGCTGCGGGAAGGCGCTGCCGGTGGCCGGGCTCCGTCCGCCCCGAGCTACCTGCTGGACGGGCTGCTCAGGAATAAAACGGCATCTCTCGGTCGCTGTCCGGTGAGTCATTGCTGGGACATGGCTCGGAGAGACACACAGCATCGGAAACACCTGCGGAACGGCGGCAAATCCCAACGAGGAAACAATCGCACAGAAGCGGGCTGCGGGTCCCTGCCCTGCCCTGCCCTGCCCTGCCCAGCAGCGCGCTCTGGCCCCGTGGGCAGCGTGTCCGGGGGTCGGGAGCTGCAGGACGGTACAGTTATCCACTCCAGGCAAAAACAAATTGAACTTGGAGCACTCTTACCTTTTCCATCACAGCTGTGCCATGGCTGAATGTTCATATTAAATTTTAATCCTTTAAAGACACACTTGCAATTATGGTAGGGCACAATTACAAGTACAGCATAAACAGGCTCGGTAAAGACGGACAGAAGTGCGACAGCTGTTCCATAGTGATACATAAAGTTGTCTTAAAATTTAAACGCTGGATTTGTAACAACAGGAAATAAATTAAATGAAACCAGTTAGCATTAATCAGCACTATGGCAGTACAGATGTAAAAAGCATCTTACCTGAAGTAACAGCTCAGGGGTTTGGCATTCCAGGAGCAGAACTGCAGGGCTCCCTGCGCACTGCAGTCACAGAGCCAGCGAGTTCCGCGGTTACTCCTTGCTGAGGAACACCCAAAACCGAGAGCTCAGGGATGCTCCTCTCACGGGGCTTCAGCCAGCTGGCTGGGCTCTGCTCTGCAAAGCGTCGGTGTCACCTGGGATGCAGTCCTGAGCCATCAGTCTAATAAAAGTGATATATGCAAGATTCATAAATAACTAGTTTAAAGGCAAATTAAATATGTTTGCATGTAGTTAAAATGCTCTCGCTGTGAAGTAACTTTATACATGTGGGTTTTATTCCGCATTTCAAAGGAAGCAAGGTTTATGCAGTACCTGCCACGGTGCTTGCCTGTCAGCCAGCTGCATTGCTTCATATGTAACTGGGCTTATCCACTTTATCATGTTTGATTAAAGGTCTCATATATACTGAGTTCCTTTCCATTTCCTGAAAGGAGTAGGAGAGAGGTCTGATGAGTGCCACTGCCACAGTTCTGTTTGTAGAGTTCTATTTGTACAGACAAGACAGTCTTACAATGCCAGCCCCTCAGAGATCAGGCTTTCTGCCTTCACTGCACAGAGAACTATTTGTTTGTTTGTTTAAAAAAAAGAAAGTAAAACAAATCTTTGCTTACATGCACTGCAGAGGTAACTTGTGGTTGCTCCTGTCCTGTTGTCACTGGGTATTATTCAAGATAGGAACGGTTTATGGTAGGGATGCTGTTAGCACTCCTGCATACCCTGCAGATCTCAAGATACAATGAGAGAGTTTCCATGAACTTAACAGTCTTAAAACTCCTACAAAATGCGAATGCAAAGGCAAGATAAACACAGAGTACAGATAATCAGGTGGCAGAGCTTTTCCATCACTCTCCTCTGTGACTCACCCTGGCAAGGGCACCTCTCCTGATCCAGAGTTACCTCATGGAAATTCATCTGGGATACACATTATATGTATACATGTAGAACACACGGACCTTATGTAGTGCAATCCAGCCAGGAAGCAACTCAGTAAATCTTAAGGAGAAAAGGCAGAGGTTGGACCCAAACTCAGGGCTGAGTTCTTGGTCTGCCCGCTGACACCGCAATGGCAGTTCACTGAATGAGCAGCATCCCAGCACAGGGACAGCATCACAGATAGCGTGAGCTGGCTGCACTTACAAGGAGAGACAGCAGTAACTCCTTGCTGAATCCCAGTTACGTGCCATCCCCCTCCCTTTCTACAGACTCCTTAAAATCAGTATTTGGTTCAGTTGAGATTTATTATTGCATCTAAAAATTATTTTATATATACATTTTATTACATCTTTCACACAGCTTTTGAACAATAAATACGACTTTTGTCCTCTCAGCACCTGTCATTTATAAATATTTACTTATTTTTGTAATATTTCCCAGGTCTTCGTAATTCCTGGCACTAACATGCAGTAGCTGCAGCAGTGGCTTCATCAGAGGAATTGCTGAGACAGTCTTCTCTTCATTGGAGCCACAGGTCTCCTTACAGCACTGCGGTTCTATGATGTCTCCTCCTCTTCCAAATCCTCGCCCTTCTGGGTGATTGTTTTTAGAAAATCATTCTCAGTATGAAGTAATCCAGTAGTGAAGATGCACGAAAACTCTTCCTGCACCCATCAGTGGTGAGCTCCTTTGGTTTTGTGACACTGCATCGTCCTTTGGGAACATCTCCTGATGTGCTTTGTGCTTTCACTTTCTTTATTTTTTATTTTAGGTAAGAACAGTGATAAGAATAATGAATACATTTCATGGTGGCTGAGGAATGTAGAATGACCAGCTCATTCATCCCCTGAAACAAAACTGGTTTTCTGGAAACAGGTGGGCAGCTGTTTGATGTTAGAAGAAGGAAAGAATGATCAAACTTAACAGAAGACCAAAAACAAAGAGCCTTTTAAGGAATGTGTGACCTTCCTGGCAAACAGGTCTTGTTTTAAGATAATGATCCACAGAATCTGCAAATGAGAATTTCTTTGGTTTGTAGCCAAGTTGATTTCGTGCCTTGTCTATTCGGAAAGTGTGAGTTACAGTAACGTTCCAGACCTAGAATCCAAAAGGACAGTTATGGAAGTGACTTCAACATCTGGTTTTATAGAACATTGACAAACGTATGTCAACAGTGGTATCACAGTGGAATTAAAAACATGAATAAGGACAGACACTCAAAAACATACATACTTCAGATTCTGATTCTGTCCAGAGCTAATAGGATAAGTTTATATAGCTGACAAAGGATCAAAGCTGTGCAACAACATCCTTGGTGGGCTGAGTGGAAAAGGAGTTCCTGACACTGATTTCTCACTTGGATTGTTAAGCTGTACAAGTAAGAACTAAGGAAATCCCACACAACAAATCAGCACACTTCCCCCAAACTGACTCGTGTACAGATAAATATATAATGCAATTGTATGTACATATGTACTGTGGTGGTGTGGCTTCCCAGGTTTGCAGAAATGCACATCTAGGACTGGAAAACATTCACTTCTGCTTGGATATATCCTCCATGTTTGAAAGCAGGGTACCTGTGAAAGTGTGCCAGTTGCACAGCCTCTCTCATTTCTGCTTCAGATATGGAACTAAGGTAGAAGTATAAAAACTGATACACCAATGTGGAATGACTGAAAAACTATAGCATCAGTTACTAAGGTCCATGCAATCCCTTCTGTTTCCTATTATGTTACATGCTACAATACAGTAAGAAACTGTAGATAGATTGAAGCATTTTGATTTATATTATAAATCATAATATTGTATAAAAACATAAGTTAGATAAAAATGAATTTGTCCAGATTTGTCCAAATTTTTGTTTGCAGGAAATTGACTTTTCATTCCAATTTGTAATTATTTTAATGACCTTTCTAATTATTGACTAACCTTACCGTATGATGACTGCTACCACATTGACTTGAGATTGTACACCTTCCTAGTTCTATGGCATAGGACTGCTCTCTGGAAATGATGTAGTACCTGTTTTCCTCTTGTGCCAGCACTGCGTCACTCACTCTGTCTTGCATCCCTATGTTGTCACTCTGGACTATCTAGTCTTCAAGTGAGGATTAGTTTCCGATCATATTATAAGAGGTAGCCAGGATAGTATGGAAAAATGAGGCCATAAACTGACTGCCTAAGCCCTGAATGACTAACCCTCGAGCAGAAGGACAGAGCTCTAACACCATCAGTATCCAGAGGGCATATTGCTCATTTCATGAGAATTCTGATCAGAAATATGTACATATTCTCTCATGTTATATACTTACCTCATTCCTTGTCAAGAAAGGTGTGAAGCTAAAAAATGGCTTTAATGCCAGATGCAGATATTCCATCACAGCGGCTGTGAGACAGAAAGTTACTTAATAAGACAGCTAGATAACAATAAACAGATAACACTGACATTGCACATCCTATAATTCCTACTGACAACAGAGGATTCAATTAAGATACTGGGAGGCAGTGTTTAATTTATTAAGTACATGATGAATTCAGTTTATTAACAACCTTTAAACCATATCTGGGTATTATTAATATCAAATGGCATGATTATATTAATTAAAATAAGATAATTCCCATGGCTCAGTCCCCAAATCTTATAAAAACATGACGTAGTTTTACAGACATTAACAAAACAAATTTAAATAATAGCACAATAATCAAATACGTAGTTTATTAAATTTACCTGCTATATGAACCAGGAGAACAGGAATATGTATCCAGGGCTTACTGTACCCTAATTTTTCAAACTAGAAGGGACATAAAAGGAAAGAATAACAGAGAATTTGTGTTGGATTGAGGATGGCAGTGAAGCATGAAAATGGAAAAATGAATATTGAAAAAACATATCTAAACTTTTTCCAGTTAATCTTCCTATCAGTACATGAAAACACAGGACCACTCCCTCTTTGGTGTCCATCTTACACCCTACAAATTAAATTGTATGGCAAATGTGAAACAATGCTATTTCCAAGGGGCAAGTGACCAAGCCAGAAACTGTATTTAGACAGAGGCCCACAGTTCAGCTGAAGTCATTTCCCTGAAAGCCTTTTCTGTGTAGGCACTGAAAGAAAAACTTCAGCATATTGCTAATATCCCAGCCTTTTGGTTATAATGTTGCCTCTTTTTAACTCCTATGATAGGATTCTAAATAACTTTCCTTTTTGTGCAGCAGCTGACAACAGAGAATTAGCTAATAGGTGTAAGAGGCCTCCCAGGTACTAATAGTAGTTTTCATGCACTTAGTTAAACTCTCATAAAACAGTAAGAGCCAAACTCCACAGCAATTCACATTCAAAACTTCCTCTAAAAGCCAGTGCAACTTTGAGATATGCTAGGAGAAAAGGACCGACTTAAGTTTTATCTTCGGTAATTTAGTAATTAATGTGTGTTGGACTTTAGTTAGTTAGCATGGTCTTTTAGTTAACCACATGATTAGGGCCCATACATTCCATTAGAGCTACACATGTATGTCATACATACCAATGGGACTATCCATTCAGAAAATACGACGCTTTCACCATCGTGTATGTAATATGCCTGTCCTCTCTGTTGAAGAAGCAGAGAAAAACAGTTACAAAAACACCATTTTCTTTCTCTCACGTGCCCACCTATCTCTGTCAATTTGGTGAATAGCATACCAGCAAGCACACAATGAATTGACACACATCAGCTCAACAAATTACCCTCATTGGACTACACTGTGGTTTCAAACAGCACCCACACTCTTTAGTATGTTTCAAAACCAGGAAAAAAAAAAAAGAGTCAAAACATCAGCAGAATGTAGTTGCATTTGCACTGTCTGCGTGCTTGTGGATCCACACAGGAGTTTTGAGAATTTAGCACACAATCTTTTGGAGAACCTTTGATCTCGAAGCATGAAAAGTGAAAACTATTTGGGAGCTAAGGCTACTGGGATAGGATGCTGGTATTGTTTACTTACAGCTACATAATCCTTCTCAGAGGTGAGAGCCTCAGCAGCTAGTAAGTGAGCTTGTACCAGGTTTCCTATGTGAACCCAGTTCATCAGAACTTTGTGATTCCCAAACTTGAAGTTAAATAGTCTCCGCTGGATATTTACCTACAGGGAAAAAAAAAGAAAGAAGAAATAACTACACGAAGAGTGTTTGTTACACAGCATAATTATTTTCATTTTGTCTCAGCCGGAATGCTTAGAGTTTGCTGTATGTGTGCACAATTACAGCACAGGGATTGCAGCACAAGCAGGGTTTTATAGATTCAGGGCTGCTGCCCCGATATGCAGCAGTGAAATAGGGTGGCAAAATGGTGTGTGGACGAGAATGTACTCTTCTGAAACTGAGAAGCGTATTTAAAAAAACACTCTTTTCATTAAATGATCAGGAACGTAAACCTAGTTCTTCTACCATGGTGTTTCTGCTGTGCATTTTTTTTTTCCACCTAAAAATACAGCTTGATCCTTGCCATTTCTCAGTGCTCATATCATGCTATTTGTTATCATGCATCATGCGAACTGTCACCGAGCTTTCTGCACAGTTTTTATGGGGGAGCTGCTGAGACCTGGAGTCAACGTCTTTCCTTCCTCTTACGTTCTGCCCCTACAGCTCCCTGCGGAGCCGCGCAGGGCTGCCCACGTGACACATACAGCTACCCGCGGCAGGTGGCGCTGCTCTCCCGGCCCGTAAATGCCTGGCGGACGGAGCACACAAGTACGGAGCGCGGCGCCTCCTTGGAAAGAACAAAACGTGATTATCAGATGGTTTTGACATCAGCATATGACAGGCAAACCACGTATATTGTTTGAATCACACATTCTGAAAGTAAAGGATCAGTCTGACCATTCTACGTGGTTCTGCTTCCCAGTTGTTTTCATCTCTGTATAAAGTTGAATTCAATAGCAGTGGAAGATCCTACCCTAGCAGCCCGGAAAATCAAACCCCTCTCACCACAGAACTTCCCTATGGCTATGCCTCCTGCTTGAATGAATTTTCCTCCTTTTTGTTATAGGCAAAAGTTTATAAAATACTTCTGTCTCCACAACTGCAGACACAGGTAATGCAGGAAGAAAAACGTTCCATTCACTGTATTCAGACCCTTTGCTTGCTTGAGGCTCGATGGCATCGCAAAAGAATGGAAGAGGTCTCTTAAACAGAGGCTTTCCAATCAGTTAGAATGCTCTAAACTAAAATTAATACTTGAAGCTCTACACGTGAATCAGTACACAGATTGGGAACAGGCACGATTCCACCTTTGAGGTGGGAAGGTTTAACAGGTGGTAGGCATTTGCTCAGCAGGTAATCAAAGATGCTAAAACTGCATCCCCATCTAATGCTTATTTATTAAATGTCAGTTCAGAGAAATTGGCAAGAGTAGAACAATATGTATATAAAAGCAAGGATAAATGTTTCTCTTGCCATACACACACAGATCTTCCGTCATAGTTATTCATACGCATGGAACGTTAGAAGTCAACGTGATCCTGAGATTGCCCATCTGGTTAAGAAGCAGCAGTTATTTTTGCAAGACGACAGCAAGCTCTTGGGGATTATGAGAATGATTTATCAGACAGTGCTGAGATGTTCAAAGTGACTGAAAGAATGGGCAAGAAAAGCACAAATCCTGTGAAGTTGGAAATGTTTTAAAATGATCTGAAGAAGTAAGGCAACATAGGCTGGATTTTCCCATCTGTTGTTTGTATGCAATTTCCTGTCTGTCTTGGTATGAACATACAGAAGTTAGTCATCCACTGAAGGTAGGTTTATTTCAGTTCATTTCACTTATACTATTTATTGATAAGCCAGCAAACAGAGAAAGGAACAGCACTACCAATCGTAGGAAAAACCCAAGTGTTTTAGAAGTACCTTTTAGTAAAGTCCCATTAGCAGCAAGAACCATTTGGTCTGCAATTGCCTTCGTTCTAGAGTAATGATTAAAATGCTATAAAGAAAGGCAGAATATGATCAACATTTTAATCACATTATTGTATCTGTGAAGGCAGACAATGTTTATATCTGATAACATCTAAATCTGGCCAGTCTGTAGGCATCTGCTTTTAATATAATTAAAGCTTTAAATAATTAAGTTAAACATGAAATAAGACGAACTAGACCTTCCAAAAATGTTTCCATTTCCTATTGAAACTATTTACATATTTCTAAATAAATATATTTTATATAACTGTATAATCATAAACACTTATCTCCCAATTTTATCTTTTACTATTAACTTAGTAAAATGCACCCAAGTGTATTAATTGGGATTCTGGACACAGCCCATGCTGGTTTGGTGCTTACTTCTCCATACTAGGTGCCTTATTCATCTCTTGGATTTGGTATTGCTGTAATTTATACTGAAAATTATAGCTAAAAGTTACACTACAGTTGCACCTTCCTTCCTGCACTATCTACCTCTGCTGCTTGCTCTTTCATGGTCATCATCAAAGAAAACATGATTAAGGCTCTGAAACATGCAACTAATTGCAAATTCCTTAAATGCACTATTAGAAGTCTGAGGTGCTGTGCAGGCTTTGCACTGACATTTCCAGCTATTTCAGGAGGCTTCAACAGAGTAGTAGTCAGTGCTGTTTAGGATTCTTGGACACAGTATTCACAGTCTAAAATTACAGCTTTTAGCTGCAGGCAGGGTGCTGGGTGCAGGAAAGAACAAATGACAAGCGTGAGAGTGGCCAGAATGCATTGAGCTCCAGATTTCAGCTAGAAAACATTCCTCAAAGGTTGTAGCAAAGAAGGCAACTATTTCAGGGCAACCATGAGGTGATGTAAGAAAGCATCAAGAAAGCAAGGTTTGGAAATATCAAAGAGGCAATAATGAGTGTGCATAAAGATGTGGAATTTGATATTTAACAATATGCTTCAGTGCAGAGGCTCACGGGGGCCATGGCATTCACTATTTACAGAGCAGCTGGCTCCCTGAAAGCCCTTCCTCTAAAAATCTTCCTGAGAAATGTCAGATTCCATCTTCTTTAATCATCTTGGGTATTTTAACATCCTCAATCTGACTACTTATAGCATATAAAAGTAACAATGATTTGAGTATCTCTTCATTGATTTGGGTTAATTTTGATTAATTAAAAATAATTCCATAGAATTTAATCTAATTTAATGCTTCCAGATTAACCTTCCCATAATCTGCTCTTCAGAGTACAGCAAATGTCACGCCATTACATGAACAAAGTACCTTTTCCAGCGGAAAATACGGCACAGTTTCTTCATCTCCTTCTTCAATAGGATTCCCTCCAAACACCACGTTCACTGTACTGGTATAGATCAGTCTAGGGATATTTCTTTGTTTGCAGACTATAATGTTATAAAAAATACGTTGTTTATAACAAAAATAAAGAGTGAGAAACAACATATGAGCTGGAAAACTCTTTCTGAAAGCAAGTGTTACACTTACAGAAAGAAGTAATTTTTTAACACAACAGTATCTTTCATTCAGGTGGAATTTTTCATCTCAAATATTTGCTGTTCAAATATTTCACACTGCGATCACCAACTGCTTTAAGTATCCCAGCTATCATATCTCCACCAGACTGTAGCCATCCTCTGGACAGAGGAAATCTCTTGGCAGGGAAAATAAAGCCTGCTTTCTTTTAAAAACATTTATTAAAAAATATTGATTTTACAAGCTGAATAAAAAGGATATGAGCACCAATGTTTCTGGTGATCAAACAGCTCTGAAAACCATCTGCGTCTTCGCAGGGGTAGGGATGTGGGACAGCAGCCTGTCTGCAGACCATCATTTTTGCCCTGCAGAGTGCAGCAAGCAGTTCTGCTTCTTGCACCACAGTTACACGGATATCTGTGCAGGCCAGTAGTCATATCAGAAGATGTATTAGCTCTCTCCAGTGTGTGTGACAAAACTGTGTCAATCTGTTCATAAGTGACAAATGGCCAGCAAATGTTAGCAAGAAACATACACTGTCAATGTATAACCAGTGGTACACTAAATACAAATGAAACTGGTATAATTTCCTAACCAAAGTCTTAATTAAGGATTCCAGCTGAGAGTAAGATGTCTAAATTTGCTGCATATGTCATTGCAAACTTCACTAACACACATTTCCTTTTGATTTAGCAATGCTTCTAAAGTTTAAGTGCATTAATTTTAACGAAGCTACAATTTCTGGAATCTACACAGCAGTCAGTCCAGTTGGCTCCCTGGCTCATTCTGAAAATAATAAAAGCAATTATTTGATGTAAATGTTTGGAAGAAAATACGATAATAAAATGTGTTATTAAAATGTAGATTAACAGGGAGCCACAAGGTTCATACTCCTCCCAGATTCTTGCATTGTTAGGAGCCTACAGGAATATGACAGGACATGTTTCTGTGGGTTCAGATGTTGGGGTAAGAAGGTAAGATGTTGCAACCTTTTCCCGCCAGCTCATTTAGGCCTTTACTTGCCTGCCACTTCACTGTAATTATTCTGGGGTTTTTTTTTGTTGGTTTTTTTTTTCAGTAATAACCCACAGTAATCCCCAGGCAGAATGAAAACGGGTCTATATTAAAACAATTTTGGCCACTTTGCTTTTTGGTTGTTGCTGTTATTGTTGTTTGGGTTTTGATGGAAAAACAAAGAGAAGGTAGCTTTGGAATTTATGATATACTTTGAAGTGTTCTTTTCTGGAGTTGAATATAAAGGAGGAAATCTGGCATTTGTTAGCAGATATTAGTTAAAAATCAGTATATAATAGAATAGGGTCAGATTAGATAGGGTCAACAAGGATAGATATAGTAAAGTGGTAACGGAATAGCTAAGTACACTTAGGACATTTATGGCACCTAAATGTTTACAACACAACAAAGTTTAATATCTCTCATGATATTTCTATGAAAAAAAAAAGATAATTCTTCTTCATCACATAGCGAAGGAAAAAGATAAACCATTACATGGTGGAGAGTTTAAGTTGGTCTGCCATGGAATGAAGTCCAGGTTGAAAATTTTCCTCAGTCCAATTCAGTGGCAAATCTCCTACCTGTTGTAATGGAAAGTGTTTCATTCCAGCTAAAAAGTTAATTTTCTGCATTAGAAGGATGAAATATTGAAAATCTGTTGTAGATTATCTTACATTAGGGCCCTGTACTGCACACCCAGCTTTATATCATACTCTGAGATTAAGAGGAGAAGAGCCTCTTTTAAATGCCATATCAATGCAGACAATATCCAATTAGAAGCTTTTTAAATTCACTTGGTTTGGGTCAGATGCAAAGAAAGTCTAGGTACCTACCATCAATTACGACTTCAGTGCCACCAACATTTATGGATTCAATCTGCTCTTTCTTTTGAAGCTATAAAAAATTTTGCATAAAATCTAATTAATTTATCAAGTCACATTCACAGTAAAATCATTGCAACTGATAGACCTAGAAGACCTATGGCCTTTGTTCTTTGTAGGTGTTACAATGTCCTTCTGACATACAGAGATTTCTAGCAGTTCTCATTTTTAATTGCCTTGCTTTTCTTTGAGTAGCACGTTACTTTCATGCTTTGATATTTACTACCTTAAGGAAGGCCTCCCTTGTGCCCTGCATGGATCACCTGACCTTCATCATCAACTTCTGTCTCACCTAAATACCACTTAACCATATTCTCTGACTTCTGTATGAATGTATATACACATATTTAGACAGATCTTTTCTTTCACAAGAATAAAGAGAGAAAATATTAGGAAAATTGTACTTGCTTGTTCTAATCCTGACATTCCGCAAGCAGCCACATGAAAAACACAGTCAGCCCCTTCACATGCTTTGAGCACTGCTTCATAATCCCTCACATCACCCTGTAAAATGAGAAAAAAAGGGATTTTGACTGATAGAGCTCATTGCATTCTCCATACCATCAGTATTCAATATGGCTATTAACAAAAAATTTAAAGTCATCTGATCTATTTCTCACAGTAATCAACTAACATTAAATAAAGTATCACAAACATGGAGAAAAATCCACGACTAAGATTTTTCTTAATATTGTATTACAAAACAATCGTGACTCTCGATAGCCTCAATTACAACACATATTTTCACACTTAGTCCTGCAGGCTGGCAAAACTTGTTTGACTTGAATGGGAGCAGCATATGCTTGAGGGCAGGAGAACCAAATGATGCTAAAACACAGCAAGGAGAGTTCAGTTGTTTGCCAAGGAATCACCGAATTTGAGAACTCATTTTCTGACACCTTAAGATCTGGCTTGTGCCATCTGGACAAAAGTCCCTTTGCCTACCGGAGCTTTATTTTAAGTACTCAGAAACACAAATTTAACTACAGTTCTGTTCAAGGTTAAAACTGAAGAGTATATACTACATGAATTTTAAATTGCATTAGTGTAAGTTAGTGTGGTATTTCAATAAAAGGACAGTGCACTTCTTTACAAATTAGAAGATTTTAAAGTATTAGATATTATTTATCATGGTGAAACTGATAGAATAATAACAAAAGATATGGCTGGAGCTGAGATTAAAAGATCATCTCATCAGTCTTTAACTCAGCTTTTTTGTCTGAGTTGGCAAAAATACTGCACAAGCATGGCTGCCTTACACCTCCTACTGTCACCCAAATGCTGACATAGCTACACAGTCTAAATAATATTAGCAATCTCCAAATCACTGATCAAGCTGCCTTAGAGATCTGTGCCTTAATACTTTATTTACCTATACTTAGGAAAATATATTTTTTTTAATTAAATTCTATAATAATTTTCTCAGAAAATTGCTTGAGACAGATCTCTTGAGTCCCTTCAAAAAGATGTGAACTGGCATCAATGCACCGACTTCAAACAGATCATGTAGATGTACGTTATCTACAGATCAAGCCGATGGCTTTCGAATTGTCGACAATGCTCCATCACTGCTCCACGTTTTTTAAAAGCTGTTTATTAAACTGAGCATAAGAACAGCCATTCTGGATCAGACTGGAAGTCTGCCTGGCCCATTATTCTGTCCACTACACAACCACACAGAGCAGCATCATGTGTCCTCCTCTGCCATTCTCACCACTTTCCCACATGCTGACATGGCTAGAAGAATTGCATCACTACCTTGATAGCCCCGCCCCTAGGACAGGAATGTTGTGATTACTTTCAGCTTTGCCATTGATATTCTAATTCTAGTGATGGTGTTTAAGAGATCTTATGCTGAACGCTCAGTCTAGATCAGCTAGATGATACCCTGTCTAGCTAGAACTTGTATAAGCTGACAGGAGCCATGCACAAAGTGCTATGTGTGCCTGCACACTTGGATTCCCAAATCTAAGTGGGGGAAGCAACTGTGAAGAGTAAGCGTCCCCCCGCATCAGGAAGCATTGGGGTTTGCTGTTCTCCACAGGTAGTTGTGGACCATTAAATATTTTAGGTCTTTTTTGCTCTCTCTCTTTTGAAGACAAAATAAATAAATGCATTGAATTGTTATGAATCAAAAGTAATCAGGGCTCATAAATGGTTACCCTAGGAAGAGCAGGTATAGGACAAGCCTATGTGACACCTGTCTGATCACTAATGTGATACTCCAGAACACTATTCCACCACCACGTATTTTTATTCAGAAGATTTTCCCAAGTTTAATTTAACTTACCTATTTGGCAAACTGAATGGAAGTAAGCTTTTGGCAAGGCTTTGTATATGCATTTTTTCCTACTGCATGTGAAAACAACCTATTTTGTTTATACTAATCTGACTCCTCATTTCATTTAATGACTCTTTTTTCTTGTACAGGAAAGAACAGTGAACAGTCAATGTCTATGCCTTTCCATGCTTCTCACAGTCTGAAGATCTTCCATTCTGAAGTCATCTCTTTCCCAGTCTGGAAAGCCCTGGTTTCCTTAGTCATTCTTTGTATTGAAGTTATGCTACATATGCGATCCTTATTTCCCTGTCCGGCTCTCACATTTTTACTCCAAATAACTAGCTTGAGCAATAAACTTTACCACTTCCTTGCTCACTCCTTCATCTAGGTTATGAATGTGTTGAATGGCTCATAACAAAACAGGACTCTTCAGAACTTCACTGGTGACACTGAGAGAACTGACCACTTGGACTCCTGCTGCTTGCTGTCTTTTAATCAGTTACTTATGCATGCAAAGACCTTTTACTGTGACTTCTTACTGTCTTTAAAATCATTTACAGAAAAACTTTTATCAAAAATTCCTAAGAGGAAAACTTGCTAATACGCGTAGAAGTAGTATGACTTTATTTCACTGCTGTTAAATATGCAGTTTCAACATACCTTGAAAAAGTCTGCACCATTTGGAATTTCCCATTTAGGTTTTTGTACATCAAATAGAACAACAGCAACTCCTGCCTTGACAAGAGCACATCCCAGATTGTATCCCAGGTAGCCTCCACCTCCTGTCACCACTGTCCTGCTGCTTTTAACCAGTGGTCCGGCGTGCTCGGTTAGTTTGCTCTCACATAGGAGGTCCCCGTGAAGCTCCTCTGTAGATCCTTCTTGCATCACGGCTGCAAGAAAAAAAGTCTCCTGAAAATTCTTGCATGGTACTCTGGAATTTAGAGAATTTCAGTTAATTTCATGTTACAATGATCCTTTTGTAACTATACTATTTTTATTTATATCTATTTTATTATCTTAATGTGCTTAAGTTATGTATATTCATAATTTTGGTGACAGTATCTCTATGTAAAATTTGTAATGAATCTGGATACTTTTACATTCCAATAAAGTCTTTTCCTCTTATCTATTAGCTTCACATTATATAGAAATGAAGAGAAAGTATAGAATTTTAGAGATACCACCTTCTTACCAACTCCTGCTGATATTTCTTATGTCATTCGTATACAGCTGTTTTATGTACTTTGGAAGACTGATTTGAGTATCATAGAGTATCAGGTTGGATATTAGGAAGAATTTCTTCTCAGAAAGAGTGGTTAGGCATTGCAACAGGTTGCCAAGGGAATCAGTGGAGTCATCGTCCCCAAGGGTGTTTAAGGAAAGGGTAGATGTAGTTCTCAGGGACATGGTTTAGTGGACAGTATTGGTGGTGGCTGGATGGTTGGACCAGATGATCTTAGAAGTCTTTCCCAACCATAATGATTCTGTGATACACAATTCCACAGGAGTTATCAGCCTGCACACTTTCTTCTGGATGAGAAGTGAGTTTATTCTACAGGAATCGCTTCTCTTTAGATATGCACTCACATTCAGCAATTAGAATTACCAGTATTCCAAATCATGGTATACTCACGAGAAATTAATTTTAACAAGTTAATTAACAAGTGAATTTTCCTGCATCAGAACAGCCCTGCTGTCTTGATTTCTTGCACGGCCTTTACATAACAGGATCTAAGTTCTCATGTCCCCAGATAGAAATCCAGAGTATATACACCTAAAAACAGTCAAATGAAGTACCAGTAAAGTGGGAGGCAAGCTGTGTGCCTGCCACTTTAGATTAAAAACATGGACCCAATTCATCCAATTACTATGGTCCTCTCATAGTCAGGAATGGGTCTAGGCAGCAACATCCCCACACACTCCTCAAGGGTATTTGTAGAAACACTGCAGCAGCTGGGCATAGGTTTTACTCTCAGTCATTTACATCAGAGTTCAGCACAGATTATGCAGAACTGGCCATGTCTGGTAACTGACAGCTGCATCACCTCCAGAGTGACAAAGAAATGCTAGAAAAACCACAGGAAGTGCATCCCACAGCCTGTAACCCTGCACTCACAGACTGTTTTGGCATCACCTCTTTACATTTCTAAAATTTTGTTTTTCATGTTTTTCTTTTTCTGCTCTGCTTTTCTGATTTCAGACACGGAAATAATTGGTAGCAGTCTCCACACTGCCATACTGCTTCATCACCAATATCAGCTCACTTAATTCAATGAAACGCATGAATAGCATAACAATGGAAACTTGAGCTCCTTATGTTGAAAAATATCCTGGTACTTAAAAAATGAAAAATAATGCACAGTTCTGAGCACAATTTAAATAAGAGCTATTAAAATGAAACAGATACGCTTCTTGTGTTAAGGAAAGTAAAATTTACATCTCTAAATCATGTTTTGCAGTAGCTTTAAGCCATATAAAATTACTTCACTTTGCAGTCCATTAAAAGATGCACTTTTCTGTTCACTGTAAAGACGGCGAGAGTCAAGCTTGTCACACATGCCATTAAAAAACATATTGCTAAATGGCATATATTTGAATGCTGACACCTGTCATTAATATCTCCTCATATTTTAAGTTAGCCGTAGGTTGTATCAAAAAGCATTCTATCACAGAAGTTTGAAGATTCTGCTAGAAATCTCCTTCTTAAAAGGCACTAACAGAATATGAACACACAACAGCTTCAGATGAACCAGAAATTTACAAATTTGCAATATATACAATTGCATAAGAAAATATTTCCAGAATCAGTAACATCCTCGTTTCTGAAGATTTTATAGAAGTTTATTTATGCGTTCTGCATATTATGCATAGTTACATCTTAAGCAGTATGTGTGGCATGAATTCTTAGCTCCTCTACTGCCATTTCAACTTTAGAAATGCAGAAATTACTCCCCCCTAGAAATTTAGATTCAAACATTTTGGGTTTTTAAAAATAGCTTAAGCAATAGTAAGTACCCTTGGTAGAATCCTGGATGTCAGCGTTCTCCCCGTGCTTCCTGTCCAAGTAAGACGATGAGACTTGTCTTGCTGAACAATTAGTAACACAAGGTGCTCAGGCAAACAGAGATGTTCAGGTGTGCTCAGGTCCTTTTGTTGTTCCTGCTCCGTTGTAGTTGGTGGCTGGGCTGGGAGCCAAAAAAGGGCAGGGCTTAATTTGTACATAATTTACATTCCTTTTCAGGAAAAAAAAGTTCTCCACATCAGATCCTTCTAAATATCTTACTGTTGCCTTGTAAAAGGATTGCTAGGACACTAGACAACACAAATATACTATTCTTACATCATTCTGTAGATAAATTACTATGCTAGATTACTAAAATGTCTCACCTAGGGTTTACAGAAAGTACAGAGAAAAAGGTTCTTATGAAAAACTGGAAAGAAAATCTTAACACTAATGCTTGAAAACAAATTTATCTCTCACAGTTGTGTGGCAAGCAGTCATTGGTGGTATTCCCCAAGGGTCAGTATTGGGGTGGTCCTGTTTAACTTCTTTATTGATGATCTGGATGAGGGGACTGAGTGCACCCTCATTATGTTTGCAAATGACACCAAGCTGGCAGGAGAGTTCATCTGAGGCCAACTGTATTAGCTTTAACAAGATCAAGTCCTGGGTCCTGCACTTGGGTCACAACAACCCCAGGCAATGCTACAGGCTTGAGGCAGAGTGCAAAGCTGCAGGGAGAAAAGGGATTGCTATTAGTCAACAGATGGCTGAACACGAGCCAGCAGTGTGCCCAGGTGGCCAAGAAAGCCAGTGGCATTCTGGCTTGAATCAGAAATAGTGCAGCCAGCAGATGCAGGAGGTCAGGCCACACCTTGAGTACTGTATTCAGTTTTGGGCCCCTTACTACAAGACACTGAAGCCCTGGAGCGTGTACAGAGAAGGGCAACGGAGCTGTGAGGAGTCTAAAGTGCAGGGAGAGTGGCTGAGAGAACTGGGATGGTTTGGTCTGGAAAAGAGGAGGCTCAGGAGAGACCTCAAGGTTCTCTACAGCTCCCTGAAAGGAGGTTGTGGCGAGGTGGGGTTGGCCTCTTCTCCTAGATAATACAGATATGACAAGTTGCACAGGGGAGGTTTAGGTTGGATATTAGGAAAAACTGCATCTCAGAAAGAGCGGGCAGGCACTGGCACAGGCTGCACAGGGAAGTGGTGGAGTCACCATTCCTGGAGATGTTCAAGAAAAAGACAGATGTGGCGCTGAGGAACATGGTTTAGTGGACACGGTGGGGGTGCATGGACAGTTGGACTGGATGATCTTAGAGGTCTTTTCGAACCTTAATGATTCTATGATTCTATGAAATGTTGGTAGGATACCTCTCAACCAGTAGCAGATTGAAATGAAGTACATTTCCCTTCTACCTACAGTTTTCAATCTAAATTTGGGTAGAGAGAAGAAATAAAAACCTTGTTTGGCAATGATACTTAGCTCTTTCATCTTGATTTTTCTATCTTCATCTCCAATCCAATTTTTTAGGCACAAGAGTTATTCTCCTATTTCCAAGTGAAGTAGAGGCAGCAAACTACCTGGTACACAACAGAACAGAAAAAGGAGATTTACTCTTAAATAAAGCATTTAAAATTAATAAGAAATTAAATGATTAATTATTACAGAAGTTCTCTGATTCTTTTAAAACACTTTTAAAACACACAACCTTTTATAAATTAAACAATGAGAAATCAAAACCAACATTTTAAAATGGGTGTATCTTAAACTAGGCTTCTATAGTTAAGATGCTAAAGGAACACTCCCAAATCTAAATATAAATTACTTTTATTTTAAATGTTGGCATATTAGGAATATCTCAAGTTATAGGTGACTTTGTAATTTAAATACAATTTAGTGGTCATGTGTTCACAAGCACACAGACTGACACCTAGGCAAACACGTTCTAGTATAATATATATGCATTTCAGTCCTTGTAGTCTGCATTAGAATCTTCTAACCAATACATTTCTGCTGTCTGGAATGACAGCTCATATAGAATTTCTACCTTTTCTCCTGTAACCACCCACAGTTCATACAGGCAGACAGAAAGAAGCAAACAGGCTTATTTCTAGGAGATGACTGCTGAAAATTCATCAGGAAGGAACACAACAGGAAGATGTCAGAAAGTTGGCTAGTTTGTTTACAGAGACAGTTCATGTTTCTGAAGTATCATGATGGTTTATCAAAACATTACTCACATCCAGTCTGTAAAGCAATGTTGAAAGGTAATTGCACTGTTTCATAGAGGAATCTAGTACACTTACACATGCTGATTTTAAATTGCATGCTGATAGGGCCACTGATACATCTGAATTGAGCAAGTAGGATTCAGAGTCTGGCTGAGACAAGATGCTGCATGTCTGCAGGACACAAAGGAACACTTGTTCCCACCTACTGCTGTGGGCACCAGTGCTGAATGCTGGAGCACAGACGAATGTGGTATTGTTAAAAGCATACATAGTTTATTTTCTTTGTAATGCCAAAATTTTCAGCCCACCCCTGGGTTTTTTGTCATCAAAAACAAAGAGGAAATAATGCAATAGGTCACTTTAAAAGCATCTTAGAAAAGATAAAATGAGCTAAGAGTTGTCTTTATATTCTACCTTGAGGCCCAGGCATTTTTGTTTTTGAGTCTACTGCCAAATTGTCTTCCTTTGGAGAGTCATCTCTCAGGCCATTATTGTTTCATATCACAGTTCTGACTACATAAAACAAGTCTACTTATAAAGTTATATATCCACTACAGTCTCCAGTTCATCATTTGAGGCACAAGAAAAGACAATTCATAAAGCCAGAAACAAATGAAAAAAAAAAAAAGGAAATAAAATATTCATAAGCTTAAAAAGGAAGATGAACCTCACACACAATCTCACAGCTTTCAGATTGAAAATGGTTGTATTACAGGCACAATTGCACATTATTTCTTTTAGTTTAAAAGTTAAATCACAAAGGACATATGCTCTGGCAACTCCTTCAGAAATAGATACATCAATGCCTCATTGGTGAACCTATTTTTTAATGATATAGGAAGAGATGCTAGAGAGAGGAGAGAGCACATTGGTTGTCAGAGTTGACAATGGTCTTTGTCTTTACTGTAGGATTTGCAATGGAGTTCTAAGGTGATGATTTGGGTGATGGTCCATTCACCATCTGGAATGGCAGATATCAACAATTAAGACAGATCAGAAAAGTGGAAGCAGTAGATTATTTTTAATGTAACTGAAGATGATAAGTCATCAAAAGGATATAAAGAGAGTGATGGGACAGGAAGACAACAACAGTTAGCTATGAGCAAGGCAGGACTGCATTTTTGGGCCACAGGAAGGGAGTAGTGCTCTGGCTGTGAAGTTACAGGAACCTGAGTAAGGGTTTTTAATTGTGTGGAAGTTGTTATACAGAAAGGAGCCTTTAACAGAGATGTAACCTAAGCATGAAGAACTAGACATAAGTCTGAGTTAACGTGACAGCTGGATGTTTGTCCTGAGTCATAGGCAGGATTACATGTTCTGGAGTGCCCAAGGGCAGAAGAACAGCAGAAAAACTTAAGAGACTCAGCTCTCTGCTAAAGCTACACTGAGCTGAGAATGTCCAAGCTAAGGCAAGAAAACAGGAGTGAGACATGAAAGACTGAAGTGGCAAGTGAGTTGCTCACATAAAATGGTTATTGAGATTGTCCAGAAAAAGGAGAGCTTGATGGAATTATAAAAAAGTTAAGGGTGGTGATCTTCCTTGGGCCATGTTCTGAAAAAACTGAAGAGACAGAAGGGAGAAAAAGGAGATAACATGGCTGAAACAAGAGAGAACATTTTAAGATGAGCATGGGGCACTATACTGAAACCAGATGCAGACCTGATCTTCTCTGCCCATGTCCTAATATGTATGAGAATGATGAACTAGGGACACATTGCCTTCTCACCATGAGACAGCCTCAGAAGTCTAGTCAGTTAAAAGAGCTGTCAGAAAACCTCACAGTTGTTCTTTTCCATCTTATTTCTTTTTACTGTAATCAGATCAAAAGCTGTGATGAGCAAAGAGGATAGATGGCAGAAAGAGGATGTATAGTGGGGTAAAGGCTGATTGCATCAGGAGTGACCTAGGAACCTGAATGTTTGTGGCTATCACTGGTACTATAAATTGCTGTCTGGTTTAAATGCTCCACCACTGACTTTGTTTGAGTTCAAGTGACTCAAGTTCTTTGTGGGAAACAGGGTACGAGGATATTACACCTGTCTCAATCTTCTCCCAGCATGAAATCAGCATGAAGTGATGGTGTTTACTCAAGCCAGGGAGCTAGGAGACCTACACAGCCTCTGTGACTTTACAGAACGACCAGGGACCAAAACACGGAAGGACTAAGAGGCTAACATTAAAGGACTGCAGTGAATCTATAGAAGTTGCTCACTGCTTTGGTATACCAAGCCTTGAGATATGAGATAAGCCACTTTGACCGCTTCTTTTTATGAGCTGTAGTGCTGTCTGTTCACAGGTAAAACGAAAATGAAGAAGTGCTCCTGTCCGAGCTAGAAAGGAGATGAGTGTAGAAACAGCCTGGATACTGTGGCTTACAAAAAGCAACTGGAAGCAATAGTTTGTTTCAGTTGGCTGAGAGGTAATCAAAGAAAAAGGTACAACTCTTCAAGACTAGTGCTTGGGTAACATCTTTCATGTCACTTCCTTTAGTTTCAGATACTAGTCTTTAGATATGTAACTTTATAAAATGTAGTATAAACAAAGTATATTAAAACCAACTGCTGTTCTAGTTAACTTTTAACTGACCACTTAAAAATCTATGCCATTTGACCTTAAATTCCTTCTACACAATAAAGAATAAAAAGTCCTTATGGAGAGTTTGAAGATTTGATAGTCTGAAAGATTCTGGTAACTTAAAGGTATGGCCACTCCTCGTCAGTTTTATGTACTGCAAATAGGAGATAAAGCACTTGGTGTTTTTCAGCCCTTACTAAAACTGTCAGGAAAACTGTCATTTTCAGTAGGAAGAAAAAACATTGGTATGCACTGTTTTTGTATGCACTGTTTCTAAAGCACTTGAAACAGACACAATATTAATGCAACAATAGATGCTGATGCATACTGAAAGTATGCATCATTCAAATGACACATGAAATACTGTAGGATTGCACAACATTCTTCACGGTCCTTTCTAATTTAGAAAAGGAAGATACAGATGCTAAGACCTCACCTGTGGTCACGCTGTAATTTCATGTCATGAGAGGAATATGCAGATTCTCATTCCCATTATTACACAGAAGGTGTATTTTCTGTACCTAACAAAGCAAAAGAACAGAGGTTTGCTAGGATTAAATTAAGAACCTTTGGGCAGCAAGTTCCTTCTGATTTTTGGTTAGGCAAGAAGATATAAGCATTCACCACTGTGCATTCCAATTGCTTGCCTTTTGTAAAGACATTTTTCTGTATAAGAAAAGCACAATGCAATTATAAACTTCTGTATAACAACTGAATACAGTTACACGTGTACTGTTTAAAGATATAATACTATGCTCTGTTTTTTTCATGATCTCTCATTTGGCTTTTTCTTTTTAACACCATCGGATACAGTACTTCTAGAACAAGCACATCTAATTCTTTAAACATATTTCTCTTAAAGTCTGAAAAATGAAGGTTTTCTAGTTTAAGTGTCAGACAGCTAGCTGTAACCCTGAGCTCTCAGATTCTTTTAAAACCCCTCCGTTCTTCATTAACACGTATGAGCATTCTCACTCTCTCTCCTCCTTTTTCCTGTGTCTGTGTATTTACTCGTATCATGATTCTACATATTTCACCATTTCCTCTTGGACGAAATAAAGCATGCATAAATACTGTAAAGTACAGCCTTGGAACATGCCACATAAAGTGCTTTTCAAGTTAGGCTCCCATTTAGTTTGCATCTGTGATTGCTTTGCATGCTACAGAGATGGACTGATTTACAGGCCAAATGAAACGGCATCTGAGAGACCAAGTTAGGGTGAAATTACAGAAAGAAACCAAGCATCTTGTAATAGCAATAATGAACATGCCCCTTATGAGTTCTAAGGTGTTAGAAAAGGGGACAGGTTGTACAATATTTGAAGGAAAGCAGTACAAAATAAATCATAAATAAAAATTCTTCATTGTACTGAACAAAGGCATGTTTCCATCTAAAGAACAGGGATGACATCTTGGCTTCTTAGATACAGAAGTCACAGATAAAACTGAAAAACAAAGGAAATATGTATATATGCAGATTGAAGATAATTGGAGACAAACCCTATTAGGTTTCCTTTTAGTTCAAAAGTTCTCTGTCTGTTATAGCCTGTTTTCCCCCTGAGGCAGGTATGGCTGAAACACACACACAGAGTTCCTGAATTGCCAGTCCATACTAAGCTAATATGAACATCTGTACTCACACAGATTACCAATTCTTGCTGCAGTCTTCTGACAGGGGGTTGAGTACATCAAGGTAGCAACTGGTTTAGCTGTGTGCCTTTAATTCACTGCACATAAATCAGAATATTTAGTGAATCACAGAAAATACATGACTTACAAACAAGATAGCAGAAAAGTACACAGCTCTGTCAATTATAAAACTCCTCTTTTATTATGTCTTGAATACAGTAAATTGCATTCTAGAAAGCATAAACCAGGAAACCAAATGACATATACGTGACAAATCAACACAGAAAGGTATTAACAGAGCACTTGATTAATCTGGTCATCACTGCTGACCAGGTAGGCAATAGGTGGGAGACAGAAACTGTATTTTGAAGGATTGAGCTGCTCTAAGTAGGCAGCAGGACTGACCAACCTGCAAGATAGCAGGGGCTCAGAAGTATGGAAAGAGGCTGGATGGCCTGAAAACCCTCAGAAAAGAAAAAGGATGGAATACAATGGCTACATGCTACAACATCTGACTCTTTTAGAATCTTCTGTGGTTACACAAACTTTAATGTAAACATCTGTTCCTTCCTTTTCTGTTGCACTTTTCTTTAACAGAAACTCTTAGCTCACAGCACCAGCAAGAAGATGATACCTGAATTCCTACACATATTTAAGTCTACAGTGTGAACCTGGGAGCATGCTCAAGAGAAAAAGAGTTATGAACATATGTTCAGACTAAACCAATGCAAACAAGTGAGCAATGAGTATTAGTGTACATTGCAGTGAACTCAGGATTACATAGATCCATTTATGGTCAGTCTATGAGACATTGTATAAACTTAGTAGTTTCGAATGAGTAAGATCTATGAACACCAAATACCATACAGAAAAACAAGGCTGTAAATCAGAGGTTTGCCAGACTGCAATCTAACACAACACACTGAAATGTTTCAATTCTTACTTCATACAGAGTCTATGATATCTCTGAATGCACCCACACAGGTATATTGCCTTGTAAAGGACCTCTGTAACAGTATCAGAATATACGCTATAGCATTGTGACATTCCTTAAATCTGTCAAGGCATAAAGAAGCAAAGCACCCCTTCTTGGCAATACAGAAACCTTGTCTCTTCTGCCTGGATTTACTGTTTCAACAAATTCACTCCTTTTGTCAGTAATCAGCATCTATTATTTATATACATCTGATAAAAATGCAATTAATCCTTTTGATTTACAGTTAAGATTTTATACCAAAGCATCTCAGCAGTGACACACATACTAACACATAGAAAATATACTAAAATACACTATTAAGAATCACAGAAAATGATGCTTAGCACAATGTGCCTTTTTAAGTGCAGTCTGCCACAGTAGGTTGGTGCTAACATGGAAGGCAGGAGTAAGATGGTGCAGAGCATACAACACTGAAAAGACACTTCTGTGATGGAAAAAAAAGTTTTAATTCTTTCTGGAGATAAAACAGAAGAAGGAAAAGAAAAGAGACTATCTCCCATATCAAATATTGAATCGTTCCCATCAGCTGGCACTCAGGAGAAGTGAATGACTCCTGAATAAACTCAGACCATGCATCTGGATTTTGCAGTCTGGATCGATTTTCATTAAAATTAGATACACTAAAAACATGAATTTCTAGCCCTCTGAGAGACAGAAGTAAACACCTACAAAATGCTAATGAGCTTCCACCACTGAGCTCCTCATTAAAAACATGTGTATTTCATCAACAAACTGGAAAAATTTGTGCCTCAATACTGGATTTTCTCAAATGGCACTGGAAACATTTTTAATCTTTCTACGAAAGGAAGTAAATAAGAACAGAACTGCTTTGAAGACTGGCAGTGTCTGGTTATACAAACATAACCAGGTGTTAATCAGTATCAAGATATTCCTTATTTCCATGCCTGATGATTTCTGAATCATCCACTCTGATCCTTCTCTACTGCCAACATAACATGGAAAGAGTAGAAATAATTATTAGCGAATTTCTTCCAGCAAAGTCATTCCAAGCTTTGTTTTCTGCACTAAGGTTATTTCTTGGACTTCTTGGAAAAGAATTCTCTTTCTAGTATCACAGCCATCTGTCACATCTGTTAGTGATGAGAGCACCAGCAAACAAGTCTCAAACCAACTGCCAAAAAATACACCTCTGACGTACCATCAATTGATTGAAGCAATTATTAGTGTGATGAGGTGAAATAATTATTCCCAGCCTGAGGACAAACAGGGGTCTGATTCTTGTACAACTACCATTACATTATAAAATCACTACATTCTCTAAAATTTATATTCATTACATTAAAAACATTACATTAAATTTGAGTTCTGCAACACCTGTAAATGCAGGAAGATGGCAACAGTAACCATCTGTAAGCTCTCCTCTGCCAAAAGTTTAGAGAAAAAAAAAGTACATCCTTCCCTCTTGAAGCTGGAAGCTTTAAGTACGCAATGAAGAGAAGCAGGCTAGTGGCACCACTCCAAACATCTTCAGCATCCTTTGTTGGCCTAAATTTTACTCCTACAAGTCAAGCATATGAAAAATTTTTTAAATACATCTATATATATAAATCACATAAGTTCACAGACACAATTGAAAGAAGGATACTGGAAAAGCTATATAAGGTAACCTGAGTAACTTACAATTTACCTTACTCGTGTGTTCAACTGTGCTACAACATTATGTACTTTCTGAAGTGCATTAACAGGAATGTCTTCTAATATGCTTTAAAATCACTTTGGAAGGCTCAGAGACAGAGATGGTTGTGAAACAACAGCCTCTGTCTCTACATGCCTGTAACAACTTGCTTGCTACTACAGGATGGTTATCCTGTTTCCTCTCCAAGCATCCTTTCTTAGTGGCCAGCCCTTATACTCTGAATTCTGCCCATATTTGAACATGCTCCAGACTTTATTTTCTGTGAAGCAGCAGGTCTGACTGGACTTTTTTCTTCTCTTTGAATGACTGGGCAATGTTTGTAAACCAAAATAGAAACTACAGCTGTAGAAACAAGGATTTTAAACACAGTCTCAAAATATATCTGCCTCACCCAATCCTTGATGAACAACTTGGTAGGCCTGAGTTCTCTAGTGCAACTCTCTCTGTGGTTGTCTCCCTGTACGTTTTCTCCTCAAATAGCTCTGTGACAAATGCTTGTCAGTGCTTGCCTTTCTCATCTAACTTTAAGAAAGTACTGTTACATTCACACCCAGGAATTTCTCTTTTTCTGTATTTTTTTAATTTGCTAATTCAAAAGTTGCATGTTGGCTCTGTGAGAGGTTTGGTTTGTCCAGCCACCTCTCCCACTGTCTTGTAAAAATAACACAGCGTTTGCTGAGGCTGTCTTTACTGTTAATAGCATCTTTTCCCAATCAGTTTTATTCATTTGAATGACCAATCATGCAGCCCATGTAGCATTTTTTATTACAGCCACTACATCAGGTACTGACCCTCTAATGTGCTTAGCCATTTGCCCTTAGAAGAAACAAAGCCATTCATAAAACACCTGTGCCTAGCTCCTGTAATCCCAAACAACATAGTTCTCTTTGAACACTTTGTTGTGTATGTTAGGTTATATTGTGGAACCAGCTCAGCTAAGCACTAACATCATTACAACATTTTCAGCTTTGGGAAATGTCACTCCTGTTAATAATCTTCACAGTAAGCTTATGATATGTTATCCTTCTACTGAAATTTTTAAGCTATGTATAAAGTATGATTTACAGTGTCTATTTACCTGAGCACTGTTTTTGAAGACAGAATTGTCCTTTTGGTTTATATTCCATTTTTGTAGTAATAGCCTGTTTGAAAGGAAAAAAAATCACACAATGACAGTAGCTTTTCAGGAAGATATAAAGTAGCTTTTTAAGTCTGCTTAGCCATGTCCTTGTATCACAGAAAATCTTTTTATTGCAGAGGTATAATGCATTTTGAATCTCTTTACAAGCACTTCTGCCTGCTATTACTAACAAAATGGCACTTTCTGCTTCTAGGTTGGCAGTTAGTAAGTGTAACCATGAAAGAACATAAGGATCAATACAACTTTACTGTCCTCTCCTTTGGTTATAGGCAGGTACCAAACCCAGGTCTGAATGATACTAGATGCAGCAGGAAACAGCATGCCACCTGAGCCAGTTCAGTTGGCTGAGATACAGATAGTATGCAGGGCTAACAGTTACATTGCTCTCAGGAAATGACTCAGTGCATTTTGAGTCCACTGGGATACCTCTGCTTGGCATCACATGTTACCTGTCAAATAGCTGTTAACAGAAAAGGAACTTTGTGGTAAGTGAGGATGCTAAAGAGAAGAAATGGAAAACTAAGGGAGAAAAAACCTGAACATGCAGAGAGATAAGGTAATTGAAAAGAACTGAAAGGAAAGAGGGGAAGACGGGACAAAATCTGGCAGGCCCAAGACTTGAAGGGGAAAGGAAAAAGATAGAGAGTCATACTAACTAGGAAAACAGAAAAAGACCTAGATTGAGAGATGAGATTTTGGTCAAATCCTTTGGTAAATCAGAACATGAAAGAAGAATGAAGAGGAAGGCTCAGGTAATCCTCCCAGGAAAAAGCCAGTTGACGTTTTAGAGGTCTTTAAAGAAAAAGGAAGATGGATGGTAACTTGAAAAGCGGATGGGTTGATGATGAAGAGATCTCACATTATTCCATGTGACAGTGTAATTCCAGCAGACAGAATGGATGATGGGGTGGTTGGAGAAATCAGGGTGAGGTAGCATAGAAGGAGACTATGTTGATTTTGCAAGATAAAAACAATGTGCATTTCGGAGTAAGAAGTCAGACTAAAGGAAGAGGTACTATAAAGGACGTTTCATTTTTTCATAATCTATACAAAGAGAAATATAATGATTTGGCAGATGATAGAACTCAGAAGGTGAATAACAACCTAATGTAATTTCTCTTTGATATAAGTGATGGAGGGACCACAGTGGTATGACAGTAGCTAATAGTATAAGACTTTAAAATGAAATCCATCTAAAGCAGAGAAATCATTTGCATGCCATTTTCCAAGCCTCAAAAAAACTACAATTGGTAGCACAAGGAAGAAACAGCAATTCTATTGCAAGTAGCAGACATTGGAATTCAGATATCCTTCTTTTTACTTCATGAAATAAAAATTATTGGAAGATTCTTGATACTCACCTCAAAGATTTTGCCTGCTTTAAAAAACCTCTCGCTTTTGCTACTTCTTCAGTAAGTTTCTTTAAATCATCTCCTTCAAAGTATGGGAAAACTGGATCCTGAAAACAGAATTTAAGTCATCTACTTTAACCTGCACCTACTTCTTATTTTCAGTTTCTACACATTTAATGAACTGAGCCAAAGCTCCACATCTCCTTACCCCTACCTACTTGCAGAGGCCTTGGAATTACAAGCAGAGAGCAGAGCAATTCCGTATTAAATAAGATTCTGCTCATTAACGAACTTTTCTACTGTGGCAATCATTAAGATCTCTTGTTATAACATTAATGTGCTAAACACTGTATGAGGATTTTATAGTGACAAATGTAACTGAAGATGATGTGGGTAAAAAAAAAGTGTCCAGATAGAGGATGTTTCTGCTTCTCTTTCAAAAATATATATTGCACCATGTACTTCTTTCAACGTTTTGGTCACCTGGTCAAGGCAGCGCGCAGACAGGCCAAGCCAGATATTAGGATTTCTCCTTTTGATTTCAGTATGAAGTATTCTAAGAGTCCTGTCTTATTCTTCTAGTGATTTTTCTTTTTTAAATGCAGTTTGACCACAGATAAAGAACATAAAGTCAGAATGAAACAAAACCAAACCATTTAACATACATCCTCATCATCAAATCCTTCTGTCAGCATTCGGTGTGCTGCTAGCTGTCCATCCACATCTCCAAAGCTGCAGTGGTAGCGCCCTCCTGTCTGGGAGGCAAGCTTCTTCAGAAATTCATTTGCTTCTCTGTTAACAATAAAGTAATGTCACTTAAGAAAATTATTTATCTGAAAGCAAGAATAGGAAAATAATTTCTGAGAATTGCTCAAAAAATATTATATCAAAACAAGCAGTTTGGAGGACTTGGTTTTAAATTTCTGTATCATTTCTAACCTTCAAGAGCGCTAAGGAAGAATAAGGAATAATAAGAGTAAGGAAGAATAAGGAATAACACTGCTTAGTTATCATAACTTCTGAAGACAGGTTATTTCTTTTAACAAGAGATTCATTGTACCAACAGAACCAAAATAAAAAGCTAAACCAAAAAGTTCAGAAACCAGGTTGGCAAGGAAAGGCAGTAATATTTCACAAAGGGTAAGAAAACCAAAAGCTGGGAGATTCCATAAGAGGAAGGAACATTTTGTGTGTGCTCCACCACTTACTCTCTGCTCTAAGCCTCTATTACTTGCCATTGTCCAACATGCCCAAAAACTAGATGTAGGAGATGTAGGCCACATAGCAACTACACGTCAGAACAGCCTGCCCCACTCCCACTTGTATGTCTGCCGAGCTCAATCCTGCTGTTCAGTGAACTGAGCACATGGCATGCTCTAAGAACTCAGCCTTCTGGCAATAAATAATCATTTTAAGGACCATCTTTTTTTTTTGTTCTTGCTATGTATCACATACCTGTCTGCATAGCTACAAGAAATGCTGTGGATTTTAATATCTTGTTGCTTTCTTAATCTTTCAATTTCTTTCAAAATCAGATTGCAACTGGTATCTGGTTTTCCATCGGTCAATATATACAATGCCTCTACATCTTGGAAACTGAGAGCTTTCTAAAAAGCAGAAAACAAGCTTAAATAATTAGAATATTTAAATGAAAAGTTATACTTTAAAATGAAAACATTCAAGTCCAATCATTTAAGACCGCTTTATTATCAAGTTAGATCTGTCTCTTCCTTTTCACTAAAATGAACTATATCAAATATACATACCTTTATAAAAATAAAGAAGCAGGTAATTTGTAGCATGAGGTACAATACACACAAGCAGAGCACCACCAAAAACTGAGTTACTGAAATAAGCCAACAGTGAGTAGATCCCCTTAACTGGTTCTGTAGAACTGCTGACAGAAGACCTTCATCACACTTTGGCGGAGTAAAAGATGCTTAACATCTGAAAATCAGGCTAATTAGGATTTGGCCTTCCTACATAATGAAAACTTGCTATGATAATGGGCTCAGCAAACTTATCCTCTAAATAGACATTTCTTACAATTCTACTGCATTTGATCTGCCAAGAGTTTCAGAAAATGTACATAAAGATTCTTTAAAAGTATCTATAAAAATAATCACTCATTTAGACTAAAATTTCTACACTGATTTAAATTCTAAATCTCATGAAATTGCAAGTTCTCTCAGTTCCTGTTTTAAGCTGTTATTACCAGTTAATTTCTACGTTAAGAATTTTTATAGGAGAAGTTTCTTTCCCTGCTTCTGAAGTTCAGGAATCACACTCAGTGTCCACGTGATTCCAACCATCACCGCTTCTTCAAAATCCCTGTTTGGCTAAAGCCAAATGTACCATAATCACAGCTGCACATAAGCAGTACTGGCTGTTTTCTCTCTCCAGGACTCTTTGAACACAAGGACTGATGCAATATTGACATTTCACATTTTTCCTAAACTGAGAACGAGCAGTGCGTGCTTGTAATTATCAGTCAGATGGAAGTGCTTCATCACCACAAAACACCTTTTCTTCTCCAGAATGCTGTACGCAATTTACTAACCTGTAAGGCCATAAGGATACGGGTATTACCATGAGCATGGAATTTGGACACCCACTGCACAGCATCGTGACATGTTTTATCAGTTGCCTCTACGAGATGCTCCCTCCAACTCTCTGTATTTTCTGCAAATCTCAGCAGGTTAAACCTTGGGAGAAAGATGGCCCACAACATTTAAATCTAATCAGTCTTATCAGTCACATTGGATAAGACACTTTTGAAACAGGAAACAAAAGCAAATGAACAAAACCAACAACCTATTATTGGAATAAAGGGTAAGAAAACATAAGTTATTCTGCGTCAACTGAAAGCTCATTGGAATGCTGAGCCCCAAAAGGTAAACAGTATCAGCCTATTGGAAATGTGGCCCAAATCTTAGAGAGATAAGAATTACAAGGTGGTTGAAAGGAAAAACAACATGGAAAGTACCGTGTATCATTACTGTATTGTTTCTTAATTGCAGAAGTAGTGCAGAAGCAGTGCAGTGTTTATCAGCAGTTCATTATACCTGACTTCGTTTTTTCTCAGCTGCTCCCAGATAAGGGAGGTAAGTTCCTTTGTGATATGTGGCAAATATGGGTCCATGGAACCAGATGTATCAATCAAAACACAGACATTTGCTTCTAAAATGGTACCAAACAATCTTCGACTTCCTGCACCAGATCATTAAAACTAAATGTTATTACACAGACTTATTATGTTGAACATATGATTTTATTGAGCCTATGGTAAAATCTTCCATCTTCAGGAGTTATTCTGGACACATTTCTACATCACAAATTCTAATATGAGTGGAAAGGAGGTTGTTCAAGGATTAGTGATAGAAAGTCTTCCACCATTTCTAGTACTAACAAGCATTAATTACTAGCCGATTACTACAACTTGCACTAAAAACAGATTGAACGTTGCAATACAGAAGAAAAAAGTAATCACTTCCTAGCAAATTTACGAGTAACAAATCAAAATAGCTTCTGAAAGCAATGATTCTATGCTAGAAGAGGCAGCTGCTACCACTCTAATAATTTCAAACCATGTGCCAAGCACACAATTCATTAATGTTTTTGTCTACAGACAAAAGCTTATTGCTAAAACAACTGAGTTTCCAGAGCAGAGTTTGAAAGAAAAAGCAATCAAGAAATGGAATTTTACAATTACGCCGCTACAAATCACAGGCCAGACACGACAGGTCATGCTTTATAGGAAAGATGCACAGCAATACCTGACAGAAGCCACTGTATTCTCTGTAGATAGCGTAGCAACACCTTCTCCATTTGCTCAATGTAGATTTCCAGTTCTTTAGATTGAACCTGCAGATGTCTCACAACCCCCTGAAAAATTGTCCATACAAAAGCATCCTGTGTTAACAACTGCTATGAATGTAGTACCTGCATTAGGATTTTTTTTCTTTAACTCTATGAAAAAGCATAAAAAACTTCTGTCACTCAGTTGCTACTGAACAACTGCTTTACCCAAATTAGGAAAACCTAGTTCTTATTTCAGCCTGTTTTTTTCAAGCCACAAAATTAAATAACTTGTCTGGACAGATGCATCTGTTGCATTCCTTCTGACACTCTTACAGATAAAACAAACCAGTAATATCCTAGTCTTAACCTGCTATGTTTTTCTGGTCACTGCACAGACCAAACCAACCAATATCCAACATTCTTGTAGTTTCCTCTCACATATGAATTCCCAAAGCTTTACTTAAAAATAAATTTTAAAATGACTATTCATGCTGGATGAACAGAGGCAATGCCATACATTCTAAAGATGCCATGCTGTTCACATTTCAAATATACTAAATACTTTTTGTGGTGGATAGGAGACTTTCTCTAGTTTTCTACTAGCAGGTTCATTTAGAATGAAAACCAGGAAACAGTGGAGGGGACACAGGACTAGCATCTCACAACCACTGATTAACATGCATTGCCTTTCGATGATGTAGGTACATAAAATCTACCAAAGCTTACATTGATTTCTACACTAGGGAAGATAGTGCAGTATTTTGCCGATACTTTCTTGTGCAGAGACTCCACAATTTTCTTTTGGTGAGTGCAGCTTGGACCAAACATCAGCCTGGGCAATTCCAGTTTAAGCTTTTTAATACTGTACTTGGTCAGCCACTTGTAAGACAAACAAATGGTGCAACTGGTTGTTAGTAAATTTTAGAACTATTCAAGTAATAATACATTGTACAGAATCACAATTAAAATCACATTAATTCATATTAAGAATTCTAAAATGGCTATTTATTGGTAAGGAGCAAAATACCTCTTTGCTTGAGCAGATTTCCTCTCTTTTTGGCAATCTGACGGAGGGAACATGCCTTCTTATGCAAACAGTCTTTGGATAACTTCGGTATACTGTGCCTAGAAATACTTGGGAACGTTAGGTTACCTCTTCAGAGCCCTTCACACATGACCTCATAGCCCTCTTGGAGCCACATGAAAATATTCCTGCTGGTAAAATAAAACCAACCAACGAACCAAACAACACCAAAACCTGAGCATTTCACACACAATTTTTCATTTGACAAGAACTCAGAATTTCTCTATGAAGGAGCACACAATAAGTCATTTTATCTTCAAAATTATCTTTAAAAAAATCCAAACAAAACCTTCTCGTCATCTGAGGCATGACAGCATTTTTCACTGAAGCATCTTTGACCAGAAGATCGCACAGCACTTTACCAAAGGTCAAATTAAAAAACCCCAAATCCACCCCTATCTGATAAATGACACTCACTTCCACTCATTATTTACAGCTCACTGATTATGAATGAGTATCCAAGCAGTTTTATATTATGACTGCCAGTAAAAAGGCTTCACCCATTATATCTTGGTAACACATACCCACATTTCTTCCTTTCTCAGTATAAAATACTGACACAGAACACTCTGGCTGTTTCCTTGGTTTATATTTTCTTCTATTCTCAGCCTGAGGCCATTGCTTTATTGTTTGGACTACAAAGAAAAAAAACAACAACCAGCAACACCATGAATGTTGACTTAATTCAGCTGAGGATAAAACTCTGACATGCAATTCAGTTCTGCAGTTGCCACAGTTACACATACTTAATGTTCTTAGATACCAATTAAGGAGAATCCATATTATAGAATTAGTCACATGCAAATCAAACCATAATCCTCACAGTTTATAAATTACCATCAGTAAAAATGTCATACCGGATAATCTGAAAAGATCAGGGGTTCAGAAGAAGCAAAGCATTTGCTGCAACATTCAATTATCATGGCACACGACACCTCATATGCAAGTATGAATCCAGATTTGTAAAAGTTACTGAATATCAAGAATCTGGTATCAATCGATCAGTAGTTAAGGCCCAAATTTAATGCAAAAATTCAACAAATGAACAAACAAAACCAAAGCCCCGCAGATGTTAGCAAAGATGTAAAGAATGAAGCAGGCAAATTATGAAGATGGAAGAATTGACCGCCAGGGTTTGGAATCAATTTAAGAGCTGTTCCATGCACCAGCAGTAGCTGCAGGACACAGCATTCAGATAACCTGACATTTGTGTTACAGTTTTCCTTTGTTACCGGGTCATAATTGAGTGGAAAAGCCTACTAAGAACAGCTGCTTACAAGAATATTAACAAAAACATGATATATTAAACTAAAAATAAATCTCTGAATTGTTGTGACTTAAAGTATAAATTGTAAACCAAGACAGGTGAGGTTTTAATTATGTTTTCAGGCATGTAACAAAGGAAGGCTCTTCTTTCCACCACATATATTTATGTTTTATGATGCAGGATGGATATTCAGTCAAACGACATGGAAACAGTTATAGAGCTGGGCAGCATTCCTCCTCTCCTAATCTAGACAGACTGCAACTACAACTCATTTAGAGGTATTTCAAAACCTGCAGTGCTCCCTATCGCTCTGTCTTCAGATAAAAATTGCTAGTGTTTCTAAAAACTTAAATCCTTCTCTTCTAATTTAATACTTCATTTTTAGCAACCCCCAAACAATCTGAGGACAAGAAGCCCCTCGTCCATGCAGACCTGGTGGAATTTCTGCTTTCGCACTGGTGGGACGCCACGCCGGTACTCCTATGGAGGAACTTTTCTCCACACTGTGTTTGTCTTTAATATGCTATAAGCACAAAGAGTAAAAAAATTAACAAGTATTTTAACCATACTGTATCAGAATTGCCTAACATCCAAAACTGGAATTATCTTCCATTATTCTCTAATTCCTGTTTTACTCTGGCTCTTCTTACTAGCCAGCAGATTCCCATTATGACACATTAATTTGTAATTCCTTGCTAGGTGAATGACTTTAATTGCTCTGTTTTAATTATCTTGCAAATTTTCTGCTGCCATCAAACTGAAGACTAATATTTAAAATCAGATGAGGTTGGACATGAAGGAGAGCATACTATGGTAATGGATGGACTTGCTAAATAAAAGCAACTTCGTAAAGCATGTTTCTGCTTTGCCTTTGCTTCTATTAAACACTGAATTTTTAAGGGCAGAGCAGGGGCAATTTAGATAATTTTAGATACTACAAAGTTATTTAATTACTACAGTTATATGTAATTACTTCACAGGATATAGTAAGGTGTACTTTTTTTTATGTAGCACTTTGAATGCAATTAAAATGTAAATTCATAGTAGAATCACAGTACTGTTATTACTTCCTTCAAATTTTCAGCCTGAGCACTTCTCTCACAAAGACCAGCATATGACAGTCAGTTAATATCACTAATTAAAACAGACAGAAATGGAACTGTGAAGGACTTCAAACCATTCTAGCCAGACTCAGAGCTGTAGGTTTTGGAGATGGCAACTTCTGTGGCCTTCTTTTCTCTTTTGTGACAACCATGGCTGTGCCTGCTTCTGCTATAAATGGAGCAGCAGGCTGATTTCCTGAACGCTGCTTTAAGGATTCCACTAAGAATGCACACTGAAATGGAAGTTCACACTGCTTAGTAATTCATAGCATGACACTCCAAAGACAGACATCCTGTATTTAATAAAATTGGTATTCGTTTTATTTATTATAAAAATAGTAATCAGGTAATGCTTAACAACTCATAACCTCTTTGTGCTGTACTTGCTGTAACACGTGGGAAGTAAATCCTCCCTGCTCTGAGCAAACATTCTAAAAGAAAAAGCAACACTATCTGCACAAAGCCCAGGAAAAACGAGCAGAAGATGAACCGAATACGTCCAGCCATTACACAATACTATCTAACTTAAGATCCTAGTGAATGTCCACCAGCTGTTCTTTACAAAACAAGTCGAACAAAACACACCACCACCAACAAAAAATTCCATCTCAGACTTGCATTTAACAAGTTGCTCTGCTCTCTGGCCAGATACCTCATTGCACATATCTTTCTATTCACACTTCTGAAAGAGACGGCTTTCACACGGCCAGGCTGGACACTGCCTAAGCAAATGTACTGCATATCTTGGGAAAAAAGTTACATGCATGTAATATGGAGAGAGACTGTCTAGCTCTACATCCTTACTATGCCTCAGGAAACCATTTCTTCTGAATTAGAGAAATGTACTGTGCAATCGACAACCTTTTCCTACGCTGTGATTTAAAGGAGTATATGAACCATTCCACTTGGGAAGAACTTATCATAGGATTGGCAACAAACAGGAGAATCACTTCAATTGTGAACTCCTTATATTTGATAGGAAATGATGGACACTCTGACAGCCATCACTGCTTTCCAGTCCACGTTTACTCTAAGTGGCCATTCTCACATTCTGGAGTTTTCCTCCCTGTCTTACAAGGAATTTCATGTTGTCCAATTTTCTGCACTGCCAGCTGAACAAACAATGTTCAATTTTTTTTCTGAAGAAAAGCATAATTTCAAAAGATATACATAATTCATACCTTCTGGGAGTAGTTCTTTGCTTTTTCCATTTCAGATACAATGACAGTGATATCATCACTTTCAAAAATACCTGATAATCAAACATATGCTAATCACTATTTTTAGGTGTACAGAAAAGTGTAGAGCATGTCAAATATCAACAAAAAAAACAACCAAAAAGCCTTCTGTTTCCCATTGGTTGGGCAGTCTTTGCCTACTACACTAGTAAATAAACTTGAACTGTGTATCTTTAAAATATCTAGCAGGAAACAGTGAATTTCAATAGAAAAACTCAAATTAATGCTGTATTATAATATTCTTTAAGATAGCCAAAAGCCTTAATTAAACTAAGACCTCTGTTTATATCTCAGTGCTAGTATAACATTATCGTATCCTAAAAACTAAACTTAATTTGAGGTAAAAAATGCAATAATACATATTAGTTAATGAATGATAAAGAACTAAGTGCTGACTCTCCTTTTCACATACCTGCTTCTCCAAACCAATGAAATCTCCCATTGGCAGCCTGTACTATTTCTTTAAAAGCAATGGCAGTTTCTGTTGGGGTAGCATAGCGGGCTGGAATAATCTCACAGGGCTCAGCATCCTCCATCGCGCTGAACAGACAGACATGAAGCTGCAAATCAAAACCTCTGCAAGCCTCAGCCACATAGGCACTGACTGTGTGCTACAAGGCAAAAATAAACCAAAATCAGAAGTCTCTCTGTACCATAGATGAGTTTCCATCTGCTACAGTTTTCCCTGAATTGATGAGCAAGCACTCTTAACCTGCATAATTCAGCAGAGGGCTATAACCTGGATAGCTGAATGCCTCCTCAACTAATGCATGTACTCCAAACCTACTGCCTTTGTTATTACTAGCAGCAATGCCACAGCCAAAAAGTGAGATGGAGGTAGTAATGAGCATCAAAAGCACAAGGTCATGGACTTCAAGCTGGCCATGCGCTGTTGCAAAGAAGTAGGGATGAAAAGAATTCCTTTGGATTTTCCGTATGCATCTTTCTTTTTCCTGTTTTCTACATCAGTTCTCAATGATTTCTTAGTTTAGCAACATAGACAAGACAGCCCTATCGTAAATGCATGGTTGCTCCAATTGGATTACTGCATGTTCAGACATTCTATGCAATGGAAGTGGCTTAACAGCCACAGGGCACGTGCACTACAAAAATATACCCAAGCGGTGGATTACTGTTATTAAAAATAGGTGCTGTTTCTATATGGTGTACTATGAAGTTTCACTGTAAAATTATCTGTGGTTTGATCCCATAAGGAAATGATACAATATGAGGAATCTGAGTGGGATTCTTCACGTTCAGAAACATGTAGTGAAATGATGGGCAGAGTTGGAGCGAGCGAAAGATCTTAAAAATACTACTAGAATTTTCTGATTGGTGCACTACTCTTAATTACAACCTCCAACACACAGTGACTGCAGAAACAAAAACCCGAGATTCTGACATTTGTACGGTCATAGATGTAATGGAGAAGTATTCTGCCAACAAGTTGTGAAAAACAGCCAAAAGGATAAAAGAGAGAAGAAATAAAGTTGAGATTAATTCTGATGGGAATTTACAGGAGAACTGTAAAACCTGTAAAGGTACTCACTGTTTCCTGATCAGGTATTCCAGTAGTCAGCAGGTAAAGTCCTTGTGATTTGTGTTTATCCTTTTCTTTGAAGTCTACTTCCACAGCTCTTCTGAGAGCACTCATGAAATTCCTACTCCCACTGCACTGCAACCTCAATACCCACCTGAGAAGTTTACATTTCAAAGAGTGAACAGAGAAAAGCTTTTGTTTCTGCTTAAAGCAGTAAGAGAACTCTGAATCCTAAATAACACTGCTCTGGGATCTATAGTTTTTTGATAACAACAGCCGTCAAAACCAGATTATACAAGGATTCAAAACATTTGTTCTAGTTCCTGTATTTCCACCATAGCAAACTCCTTTTTAAGGTAAGTTTCAGAGCACAGAGGTGAAAAATTTCCACTTAATTTTATGTGGAAAAAACTGTAATAGAAGAACTGACAGGAATAAAAGAAAACCACAGATGTACAATGAAAGTACTGGGGATATAACTCCACAAAGAGGAACATGAGATTTAGTATCAGTGTGTATGGGGAAAAACACTTCAGCTTCCAGATCTCAGCTGAATTTGAAGTAATTTTAAATTCTTTATGTGACCTGAGCATTTCTTAAAAACTTCTCTATCTGTGTACACGCACACTCTATACACATATGAAATACAAAGGCACCAGGACATACTGAACTTCATGACAGTTTTCACTACAAACCATCCATAACAATCACTACAGAACAGTTCATGGCAAAGTATTTTTCTGATATTATAAACTTGTGAATTGTCTAATCTGTTCAGAATGCTGATTCATTTTATTTCTTTGTTGTATCTGTTTTACAGTATCTATGCTCACTTAATTCCTAAGTATGGGAAAGGAATTTGATCCTACCTCCAAGCTTTTTCTAAGTTTTCTGGCTGGGAAGGAACCAGTCCCAGCTGCCAAGGCACAATGTGGCTCCCAAATCTTTTAGAGAAAGATAACAACAATTAATTCTCATGTTGTGCTTTAAAACAAACAAAAGAACTAACAGAATTATCTGACTTAGGGTATTACACAGGTAAAATTGTTATCTATTTCCTATTTCCTGTTTCACACCATTTAGTTATTCACATGTATCCATCACTCAGGGCTAGTCATATTTTCAAAGCAGTGGGCAGATTCCATTCTTTTTCTTGAAGAGGATGCCAAATGAGCTGGTAAAAGCTCAGCAGAGGTAAGGCAGGATTGCAATTGAAACAAAACAACAACAGACAAACAACACACTCCCAAACCAATAACCCTGAGATGCTGCCTGCATTCATCTTATGAAGTAAGGGTTCTGTTCTCCCATCCATTTTGGAACTCCGTAAGTTGTTGTCTCTCTTTTTTACCTGTCAGTCAGATATCTGCCCAGCTGCTGTGTCATACGTTTCTGACTAGCAGTGTGAGTACAGAAGTTAAAGAATTAAACATTAAAGAAGTATTGGAGTCACTGTAAAATTTAAAGTGCGTTCTCAGTAGTGCTGAGACACCTCCAAAACCTTCTTCTAGTAGAAGTTTTTGCCATGTGAACTCACACTGTTATGAACAATGCAAGAAAAGAATTTCTTCAGTTTCAGTCAGTCCAAAACAAAACAATTATTTTAATTACTAACTTAGTTTCTATACATCTGACCCATGCATTTAGCGAGCAGTTTTGTCAGTGCTACTCCTGCAATTACTTCATCATAAAATGTGAAATACAAGTAAAGTTCTAAAATATCCCCATTGGCAACGACAGGCTACCAACATACTTCTTCACTGCAAAGTTACATTCATTTTAAAACAATCCTAAGTAGCTGCTTACGCTATAATATTGAAGCAGTCCTTATCTGACATTTGTTCCTCAAGTAGAAGTCGCAAAGAATGCTGGATATGGATGATGCACGTAGAGTTTGTCACTGAGATATCAACCAGTATAACCACCCTATACAAGAAACATGTAGTTAATTGCCTATTATCATCTTCACTGCATCCTTGAGCTCACCAAAGAAAACATCTAGCTATGTATAAAAATGTATAAACACTATCTATATAAAAACAATCATCTGTGCAATCTAAAGTGAGATTCTTAAAATGCATTAACAAATTTTTATCTTCCTTAAGCTATGCAATAATCAATGCACTGGCACATGTAGTGCCATATTGGCTACTGAACCCTCATCAGCTCCTCTTCTCTTCTCTTCTCTGTACTTGAATATCTAGAACATGGCTGAAACTTGGGTGTTATCCAACAAGAAGAGTTGTCGGATAGCTCATTGTCCTTTCTCCAATCATCATTCCAGGAAGCTACACATTATCATTCCAAAGATAAATGGTAAATTATCTCCCAGCAAGTCACTGACAAACAGACTGGCTGCTCAGGCATCGACTGATGGATGTTATCTGGAACAGATGGTAATTATTTGGGAAAAAGAAAGTATTAATGATGATCTTCAGTATGGTCTCATATCAAGCTGTGCTTGTAAAGACAGTGCACGATGGTCACTGTGAATGGACAGGGGGTACCTTGGAAGCAATGCTTATGAAAAGTATCACAGATGTTATGGACAGTCAGTGGGACAGGTGTTCCCAACACAGTACAGTGGCCAGAGGAGCTCATTCAGTCCTCAATGAATGAACAGAGTTCCCTGCTAACAGTGGCCTAAGCTATCTTCTCTGAAACTTCACATTCAATGCTTGTAAGCAAGACAATAAGAGCAATTATGCAACTGAAGTTGGGTGGGAGACCTCTGCTAAAGACTCAGACACATTGTTAATAAACATTATCATTATTGTTATTACTGAAGATGATCTTCAAAATCAGTTAAAGAGCTCAAATGTCATGCAGGGAAAAAAACCTTAAGTTTTTCTGGTATATCTGCATTGGCTTTTGTCATCTGGCACTGCAATGCAATTCAGTTGGAGGCAGAAACTTGAAACTAGGTGGAAACTTATCTTTCTGATAAGAATCCATAAGAGGCTGTACAGAAATACTCTGGGTATCAATACTAATAGGATGGGGTAGGAGGGTTGACATAAACACTACATTTGGCCAGAAACACCAGGTATATATGTGGTTTAAGACAGAGCACTCCCCAAAGGCTTACTTGGCAGATAACTGAAATTTAAGAGTCTTGCCTTATTTGATGGAAATTGCAGTTTTTTTACACTGACAATAAGTGTGAATTCACTAGATCAGTAAATAAATGAATATCAGTATCTGTTGTCAAAAGTGGATTGCTTGCACGGGTCCTGTCTGCAGCTGTTGTCTCTACATCTGACTGTTTTGTGCCCTGTGTTCCTTAGTGCTCATTTACACATAAAGCAGGGCTTGACAAATTCAAATCATCACCAATACACAAAAGCAGGACTGTCAGAATGCAATACCTCTTCTCACAAACACTTCCCCAAATCCTTCTGCTAGCAACAGACAGCCAGTTAATCCGTTTCTCATAGATCCTTACCATTTTAGCAAGGAGTTTCTGTGGATAAAATATAGAAAATTTAAGATAAAAATAAAAATTTTCAAGTAAGTATTTGGTAGCCAAATGCTTAATCCAGAAGTGACATTAAAACATAGTACTGATTCTCATTCATTTTAATGATACCATTTTATTATTAGTAAAGATAGCAGAATACAGTCCATGAGATAAACATAAAATGACAAAACCCAACATAGGGTCTAAAATATTCTCTTCACTTTGTTACCACAATTCAAAGTAGTGGCCAGAAAAAATAAAACAACCAACCTCCTTCAGGCAACACTTGTAATAAAATATAACACTTAAAATAAAAACTGACAATGTTTTCAAACACATGCCATTTTTTTAACACCATATTGATTTGAAGACATTAAGGCCATTTGAAGACATTAGGGCCATTTGTCCAAACTCTACAGAATGTAGAGCACATGTATGCATTACATGCATGAGGACAAACCAAGCTAGAAAAAGGGCACGGAACTCGGAATAAAACTATAAGGTATGCTACCAGAGCCTTACCCAGTGCCATTGCAATTTAGACACTGCTGCATATGCTACCCAAACTGAAACTACCTGACCTACTCTGCATCTTTCTTATTTATCGCCATCTTTCTATCTCTAGGGTGGGACAGTACACAGCTGGATGCTTTTCTACTTTTTGTCTTGTAAAATTTTCTTCACTGACCCCCTCAGTCTTACAATGCAAACTCTGCATTGCCTGCTATGGAAACCACTGCGATCCCTCAAGGCCTTAAAGACTATTGAGAAACAATGTTTAAACACACAGCTGCAGACTGGAAGGCAAGGAGTAGGAATTGTAGAAGTATTGCCCAGATTTGTCAAACTAAATGTGGCAACTAGTATCATCAGATAAATCAGCTTTATTGGCTGAACTCTATCCAGCTTTCCAAGCCTACACGGCAGGGTGTGCTCAACATTCTTATACTCTTTCATAAGAGCAGTTTCCCACTAATTTCCTGCTAGCAAATAGCATAACAAGGCTTTGTGATTGCAACGTTACGTCCCAGGTTGAGGACAGTTCTTGTCTTGTCCGTACTGCAAGATGTGAAATTCCAGATCTGAAAGCACTTTTTGATGAGCCTCTGCTCATCAAATCACGTTGCACAATCCTCCTGTTTTTCCCAGGATTCAAATCCCTCCACTGTATGTCACCGTTCACATTAAACTGCAGAACCAAAGCTGCAGCATTCACTGCCCACACATACCCAGCAATGCCTGAAGCTGTTCCTCCCAGCACATTGACTTTGGAAGAAGAAAGAAAAAAAACTCCACACAAGCTGTGACAGAAGGATTTAGAACTCAGGTTCTGGTGTCATGGTGGCATCTCCTGCAGCGTCCCTGTCACATACTGGCTATGTTCTCCTCACAGGAGGCACACCAGCAAAAGGTGTATTCACCAAACACACAAATTAATTTGTGCTAATACAGACCAAGACTGCAGGGACAAGTGCAGCTCAGTATTCAACTAATTCAAATGATGTGATTTGCAGCAGCATGCTGTCACAATTTTCAGAATTCATTCTAAGTATAAAGAATAGTTGAGCATATGCTAAAACATGAACTACAAATGCCCAACTTGTACATATTACTGATACCTCACTGTAAAGTCAAAGTATGAGAGCCTTCTATAAAGAACTTGGAAATAATTCCTGCTTTCCAGTGCTGAAAATGCTGAAAACACACCTAAATCATTTTCCCTCAACACTCACATTAGGAAAGATAAATTGTCCACGTGCATGGTAAGGCTGTCAGAGGAACACAGTAAAGGCTACAGTGCTGCTCTTGCAATTAATATGGAAAAGTTAGACGGTAAATGACCCTGATAAGGTTGTGTCCCTACAAAAAACCCACCTGATACTTGTATAATATTGGCAGGTCAACATGAATATTTTTCACAGTTCCATCATGCCATTCAAACTGCATCATAGCTTTCTAGAAGGATAAACAACACAGTTATGTGCTTACAGAAGCCTATATAAGTTACAAGAGCATGGGGTTCCTTCCTGAATCATTCTTAAGAATAATATAAGTTTCTGATCTGAATCCACAACTCAAATTTCAGTCAAAACCCACAGAATGTCATTATCTTATAAAGCACCAGTTTTAATTAGAAAAAGTAGCAGTAGAAAGAAATACAGATAAACAAAAAAACCAAACCAAACAAAAAACCCAACAAGAGAAAAGGAGCAGGTCCCCACCACTTGCCTCGTGTAGAGTTGATGATACTGTTTTCTGAAGAATAGGTACAAATTCTTCCACAGGAGAAAAGGCATTGGGAGCCAAAACTTGATAAAGGTTTAACTTCTGAGCTATAGTAAGGAACAAAATATTAAATAAAACATATTCTCTATCTTTAATTCCTGTTTCATATCCGTTATGCTTTTCCTCCTGTGCTACCTTCCAATCCATTTGTCTTTAACCAGTCTGTTGAAGTTCTGGCCAGGAAATGTGGTGTTTGAATAATTAATGGTCCTTCATGCTTCGGAGGCTTTGGTAGGAAGCAAGGAATTGCTGCATTTGCAACTTCTGTGGAAACCTAAAATGGATTTTAAGAAAACGTCTCACAAGTTTTTGCATGTTGTCACTCCCTCACACTCAATCTAAACATTCAGCATAAAATGTTAGCTTTACTGATGTTCAGAGTGCTGAGACTGCTGTAATTAAAGTACTCCAAAAACAGCTACCACTGGTCCTCCCAGAAATAGATTTCGTAGGACACTGTTCCATTAACTTCACTCCATGAGCCACAATGCAAAAATCCACAGGGAAAATGAAAACATCATAGCTGTACGTGGGAAAACAGACAGTTATTTTACTGAAGAAGGTAGGAAAACCATCAGCATTACACACAAACCACATCTTGACTTCTCCATTTCCTACCTGTACCGATCCCCAAACCAAAATGAAACACGTTCTCCATTCATTCACAACAATGCAACCAAGTCAACAAACTCTGACGGGACATCAGAACTCTTTTACTTAGAAAAACGTGTGAGAGACCTATCTTTGATAGAGGAATGGGAAGCTGTGGAGACACTTTTTCATACAAAACATTTAATTAATACGTCTCTGAAATCACATGCTTTTATTTAGGGACAGTCAACATTTTTTCAGGGTGACTTCTGCTTTCTATGTAGTCTGTATGGCTCTTAATATTTATGAGGTTGGATGAGAGGAAAAAAAAGTATGTGTTACTACTACGTACACACAAGAGAGAGGGTGGGGAGAAACAGAGCTAGAAATACTCTTCATGGATGACCATTTTACCTCCAGCCTGGAATGTCTCAGGTCAGATTACCAGATGTGCAAATACACCTGATGGAAAATTTCACTGCCACTTCAAAAGCAGTCTTGTCCACTTCACACAACTGCCTACAGGAGTTGTGACAGAGAACAGACTATTTTGCTAATACAAAAGTTCCTCCAGAGCCACAGATTTGTAGAACTGCACAGACAAATTTTGAGCATGAAAGATTGGCAATTACAGGTGAACTCAGTGAATTTCAAAGCTTCCAGGCTCCAAGGAAGCACAGAGATGACAGTACGGCAAAAGAGAGATACATATTTCCATTTCTGACTATCTGTACAGGGGAAAGAAAGATATGAGTAAATAATCTATCAGGCCAAATTTCTCCATACATTCCACAGAAAGAGGAAAAATTAACAGGAGATGCATTTACTTTCCCATCCAAATTTCATCAAGAGCACATAGAATTTATTTTCTTGGAGAAAAGACAGTTTGGAGAATGTCTTGCAAAATGTCTGCTTTGCTGGTTTTGGCCTTACTTTGCTCTTACAACAGATGGCCAATATATCATATTCAGACTTCACTTATTAAAGTACCTGAAGAGTCATATATATATTTTTCATGCTGTGAACACTAAGGACTTCTACCTCTGATACTTCAAAGTACATGTGGAAATATATGCATGTATATCTATATATTTATACTTACATCTGCTTTTCCACTAATTAGTGAGCCATCAACACGCCTTTGAAAAGTCTGCTTGATACTCTTGAGTAGGTCCTTAGCCTTGTGGGATTCCTGAAGCAGCAGATTAACATCACTACTATCAGAATTCTGTACATACAGAAACAAGGGGGAAAAAAAAGTTAACTGCTATTCAAACATCAACCAAGCACAGCTTTACTATTTGATGTGTGTGCATCCATACAGAGCTGCTTGGTGTGGTAGAACAGAATGAAATGTACCTAAGACACTACATACAGAAGTTTATTAAAAATACACGATTTTTTACTGTTTTGAATCAGCCTACAATAAACCCATCACTACTTTCATCCTAATCGTCAGCTTTGAGTCACTGAGAAATATCTGCAGAACTTACTGCACTTTTTAGGAAAGTATTTTCAGGTGCAGAAACAATAAACACAACTCGCCACACTGTGACCCACGCATTCAGCACCAGGCACTGCTATAAACTGCTACTGCAATGAGAAGCAGTTTGTCTTCTGAAAGTGAGGAATCACCAAACATAGGAGAGAAAAGTCATTTGCCTCTCTAGCTGTCACCTACCTCTCCCTTTGAAGAGTAGCAATGATAACAGCCACTGACAACTTCTGCAAGGTTTTTTACAGTTGCCTACATATTTAAATAGGAAGATAAAGAATTACTTTGGTTTGGTAATCTCTGTTGTTAACATGGGTTGTTAGTATTCAGTTCTTAATTACAGACAGATAAAGAATCTTTAAGGTACATGCAGAGAAAGCCAAAGAGATAACAAGATATTTCCGTTGCTTTCTTGCCACTCCTATTTTAAGAATGTGTTCAAAATCTCATTAAAGTCATTTACAAAATAGGTAATAAGGGACAACTTCATTCACTGTGTTCATTCACAAGTTTCTTCATTGTGGTAAAATGCCAGCTGTGTCCTCTGAAGGCAGGCTTGTGCTAGTCAAAGGTGTACCACTGAAATCTACAAGTACGTATCTGTCTTTCTTTCTGCTGCCCACATTTCCTTCTTAAAGCCTGTGCTGCTTTTTTCACCTCTCCCATTTCCTTCTCTCCTACAAGCTGCCACTGCAATGCTTTTTCCCATAGCTGCAATATTCTTATCGCATCCAATCATCTCTTCAAAATTGGATTTCAACCACGTCCTCTCTGACAGCGAAGTCACTGCATGTATCAGTGCTAAGTTTAAACAACCAACATCTAAAACCAAGTTTCTGTGCAGAAGCTAACTGAAAGTAACTGCTTATCCTTCTTCCCTCCTCTTTCGTCAGGCCATCACACTGCTCTTGATCAACACTGCAATTTGAGCAGGGCTGCTAGGTCTTGTGCTGATGCTATTCCCTACATAATTATTCCTATCCCAGAGACTTGTGTGTCCCTCTGACCTCACTCCCAAGTTCCTGTCTCTCTCCTGTGACCACTCTCCATGCCCGCTTGCCCTCACTCCAATACTGTCTATCTAAAGCCTCCCATTTCTGTTTCCACTTGCAGAAGAGCTCACAGGATGGTTATCAGGAAATAATCACTGCCCCTCAGCTGCAAAACAGCACCAGTGAGAGACTGCACAAATACATTTGGTTGCCACTTCTGGCTTTGGAATGAATTAAAATGAAGAATCAGAAGCTCCAAACAAGTTATTTCATGTGTACAAAACTCCTCTGAAGAAAATACAGCTCTAGATCAAGAACTCTTTAACAGGTAGTTAAGCACCTTCACAAGTATATGAGAGAAAACATGCAGTTGAATAGGAAATAAATGACAGGAGACTTGAGGAGGTGAGTACTGACAGTTACTTACAACAGCAGCAGGACTGCCACAATCATACGTAACAGCATGAACCAGAAGATTTCTCCCTAGCACACACTGCTGAGCATAGTCTGCCAGTATTTCCAAAGACTGATCAGGGCTGATTTCGATAAGTAAGTAAATATGGAAAAGAAAAAGAAAAATATCTTAGCAATGGCAGTAACCAAATGTGGGGAAAAAAGGCCATACTGAAGAAGACAGAAAACATTAAATGAGAAAGAAATAACAAATCATGGGAATTAAACCCAACCATTTAGCATAATTTTACCTCCACTCTCTCTTTCACCAATTACTGTGTTACTACTTCTGGTGTTTGATTCTGTTCAGAAATGATAATAAAAGCACTGCAATTCTGTTTTGGTTCACAATGACTGGTGGATGGAATGAGCTCTAGGTAGCTCATTACTATTTCTGTAACAAGTTCAGATTCTTGTACCAATTCTGTATCCAAGTTAAAGCTGGTTGTCAGAACAGGTAATGGACTTACCAGCTTCGTATTATAATCACCAGAGAATTCAGCTCTTTCATTGTAAGGACATGTTTTAAGGCTTTCAGCAAATTGCAGCCTCCCGCAGGTGCCAGCTGCTGTACCCACTGTCTTGCTTCACTTAGCCTAGGGAAAAAAAGGAACACGTGCACTCAATGTGCAGGTGCTGAATAAAATAGACCATGGAGATTACCGCGAGGCACAGGGGCTGCTAAAACATTTTATGCATGAAAATCACCATGAAATCACTGGCCGCGCTCAATTCTTCTTTTTCTCTCTTTGAAATTACTACAGGCACCAGATGAAGAACACTAATTATTATCTCCAGATTGCTCTCATTAAATGGACACCTGGTCTGAAATACCTTTACAGAGAAACTAACTTACTTACACTTGAACACCAACGTTTTTTGGACTCTCCCACAGAGGTGAAGGTTCTGTACCAAATGAGAGGCAGTACAATCGCTTCTTATAACACAGCTGTTCATCTATTAAGAACTAATAAAGAAAAAGTCTGTTAATGCATTACTATCCATGCTGCTACTAGTAGGGTTACTATATAAAAGAACAAAGCCAGAAGTTTGCTACAAATAGTTGACAGCAATGTTTTCAGCTACCAAAGAGAAACGCTTCCAAAACAAGTCACACAAGTATTTGCTAAGGATTACTGAGACAAGGCAGGCAGGCTTACTGTAATCCTGTCAGTTTGTTAATGGAGACAGGGCATATTTTTCCTCTCTTCAGTTGATGTGCATACAAAACAGAACGTACTGTTCTACAAAGGGAATATTCATTCACCAAGTAATTACTAACAATTTTAATATATACTCATGGATAGGGCTAAACAACAGGTTAGGCACTAGGGCCGAGCCAAACAGACTAACTGAAACCTGAGTCTTCTTTTTAGTTCTTTTATTTAAAATGCACAGATGAGGAATTTGAATAATACAAATCCATTTGAAATAATGCCTGAATGCAGGAAATGAAATTGTACTCCATGAATGGCTTGGTTCTAGCTCCTAAGGTGCTTCTGTTCGACGAGTTTAGAATCAAAGAGAATGCTGGTACAAGCATTGAGAAACATGCTGTTATTATTACGGTAGGTTACTGGAGTTTATTTGGATCTAGGCAAAGATTATAATTTCAAAGTCATTTAAAGAATAGTTTTCTACAATAGAAAACTTCCTCTTTATTGCACATTACGAATTCAAGAGGGTTTTCCCTCCCCTTAGCTCTGAGCCTCGATTAACATGTTACAATAGCCAAAGTCTGCTCTATTATTACTTACCAAAAGATCCTTCTGAAAGCCCTCTAGTCTAGGTCTGTCACTCAGACCAGACACATCAACCACAAGTCCAACTTTGGTTCCTTTTACAAGGCCAAACACCTTAAAAAAGAAATCTCTGTAAATATTAAGCTTATGTAAAGTTTAAAAATGTTTCTGTATATTCTATACAATAGCATGTTAAATTCAGGTGTCACAAATCTATTTTCACTTTAAGCTTTCTAGCATAAAGATGAGACAGTGACAGACAAGAAAACAAAAGAATACTACTGTCTCCTTGTTTCTCTTTATCAGCGAGTCACACTGCTTCCCTTCCAAGATTATCTATTAATCACTTGGGACAATAAGAAGTAACTTTGTGCATAGCATCTCCTTCAGGTTAAATCAAGAAGCTAGATTTTGGGATGCATCTTGTTTCCCTGTCCCACTGCAGATAGAGGTATGTCCCTTTCCCACTGCTGGCCGTGGGCACTGCCAGGCACAGTGAGTCATTAACCAGCTGTGCCAGAGGGCACCAACAACGGCAGCTGAGTTCCAGCCAAAAGTTAAGCTTGGCTTTGTCTGCTCCTCTTTAAGGGTGCTGGGAGGTCCCTATTAACATTGCTAAGAGAAATAAAAAGACAACATCTAGAAAGCAAAAAACCCAGACACCAATGTAAGAGCAAGAAAAAGAATCTTTCTTCTTTCTGAACGCCTCTTTTCACTAGTACTCAAAGGTTAACTGATTCTTCAATACTGCATAGAGTTCACTTCTGAACACATACTGAAAAGTTCAAGTTACCTTTCTGCTGTCCTTCAACAGCCACTGAATTCGTTGCTGATAAAGTTCAACCACCCTGACAAAAGCCATAGCACAGCTTTAGATAAGGCATTCTTTTGCATGTAATCAACAATTTGACTTCATCATGTCAAATCACCTTTTAAAAGTACTGTTTTCAGTGTTCTCATACAAGCAGCAATTACAGGGATGGCCATTTTAGCACTCCTTCCCCCAAAGGTGTTTAACTGACTAGAGATGGAGCTGGCTGAAAAACCAGATCACTGAAATGTTTTCTCACTAGTTGCTGGCTTATTCAAGTGAGAGGAAGGAGAGGGATATTTGCTGTTTGCATGAAGCACCAGGCAAAACTAAGTCAGTTCGTCACACAGATCTTACTGACAGGAGATGCGTGTAAAGTGACCAATAAAATTGTTAGATACTCATGAAATACAGCTCTGTGATTGGAAGGCAGCACACTCACAGAATTTCTAGACTAATTTTAAACAAGTGAATTTTAATATACGAACTGAGGCAAAACAAAGTACCTGTTTTCCCCAAGCCCTGCTCTATGTTAGCCAAATTATTTTTATCACCTACTGCATAGTTTTTACAACATGGAGAACAGAAAGTTCTCATCAGCACTACAAAGTGAGAGAAATCTTTTGCCTTTTCAAAAAACTCAAAGCTGTTTCCATTTTAAACCAGATTTGCAGACAGTTTGGTTGGATGGCACAGGTACAGTTATGCATCAAAACCATGAACAAGACCAAAACTTACTCAGAAACTCTGGCCTCAAAATTGGTAACAGCCTCTTCTGCCAACTCTATCTCCTCAACACCACTCCTTGAATCCCTGGAACACTACGTGCAATTAACATCAGAGATGCACACAGATCAGGACTAATTAAAGGAAGTGCAACACCGTACTTACAAAATAACAGTGCCTTCATTCACCAGATGCTCTAATGTTAATTGCAAGGATGCTAAACTGTAGTTTCTTAGCCATTCTTCTGTGGTTTGCACCTTTTTAGGCAGTATTTTCTTCATTTCTGTTGTCTATAGATCAATTAAGAAAAAAATAAATACAGTACAAAAAATGAAATGTGCCATTCAAATGGGACAAAAACATAAGGATGGCTGCAGGCAGGCTGTATATGGCAAAGAACAAATAGGTGCTGGTATACATCTACATCCGATGACCAGTAAGTTTTAGGACAAGGAATAGTAAAAATGCTCTGCAGTTGAAACAGGCTTACTGCTTTATTTATATGAACTGCACCAAAAGAAAAAAAAGCTTGGAAAACTCTGTATGACCAGCAAGACTGAGTCAACAGTCCTGAACCTCACAGGTAACATATTTCGGATTGAATTCTGGATACAAAGTTAAAAGGCTTCACAATACTGCACACTGTGAGCTAAAGGAAGGGGAGGAAGAGCTCAGTTTTGGGGGAGGAAGACAAGAAACAGTTCTGTAAAAGATTTAAAGGTATACACTTGTGATTTACCAGAAAAGAAGAAAAATTAAGCATCTCCAAAACCTGCCTCACAGATTTTGAAGGGGTATGTATCATCTGCCTCCTTTCTAAAGAAAAAACACAGTATCAACTTTCAGTCTAATTTATCATTTTGTCTGATACGTTCACAGACTGATTCATCTTTCCAAAGAAACCCTACATAGCTTCATACCTTTTGTGACTTTATCAATCACATTTTCTGTATGCATATGCATACCTAAGGAAACAAATCAACTGTTTTTCAGCTTATTTACTCCACGCTTTGTATTCATAGTGGGTATGTGTTACTTCTCTAGTTGTTCCATTTAGCAGGAAAACTCGCCTACCAGCAGATCCTGTGTCTCATTAGCACACATTACCAGCAATCCATTATCTGGTTCTAGATCAGACATTGTCAAATCCTGCTGTGGTGGGTGGTCACCTTGTGCACTGGATTTGGTGGTCATCCTATAAGACACCAAATTTTATGGGATGACTTAATTATCAATAATATTCCTGTATTGTCACAAAGCCTTTTTAAAGTTCTTCATGTGGGAAATGTTAGGCCCTGAAGCATGTCCAGAGAAGGGCAATGGAGCTGTGAAGCATTTGGAGCACAAGTCTTATGGGGAGCAGCTGAGGAAACTGGGACAGTTCAGTCTGGAAGAAGCTCGGGGAGACCTCATGTCTCTCTACAGCTCCCTGCAAGGAGGTTGGCCTCTGCTCCCAGGTAACAGTGATAGGACAAGGGGGAATGTCCTTAAGTTGCACAAGGGAGGTTGAGGTTGGATATTAAGAAAAACAACTTCTCTGTAAGAGTGGTGAGTCACCAGCCCTGGAGGTGTTCAAGAACTGCAGAGATGTGGCACGGAGGGATGTGGTTTAGTGGGGTGGTGGGGATGGGTTGGGGTTGGACTAGAAGATCTTAGTGGTCTTTTTCAGTCTTAACTATTCTATGTTTTATATTTTGTCACTTATTTACATTTCCATTAGACATCTGATACAAAGTTTTGAAGGGACATATTGCACAGTTACACAAGCTACAATTATTGACTCTCTATCCATTCATAAGTCCCAGCAGGATTTCCTAACACTGACCTTACCCAATTTTTCCAAGAACTGACCATTGTCCAACAACTGTGCTATCTTCCTGCTGTGTGTATCCATTACATGAATAAAATCAGCCTTAAAAAGAAAAAGAAAACAAGACACTGTTACAGCAAAACGCTTAATACCTCAAGAATATACAGCATTCCAAAAAGCAATACAATTGTCAGGAACTTATAAATGATGATTACACGGCATGTAGGACAACAGCAAATCAGAAAGCCGTTTCAACGAGGAGTTAGTTATCCACCTATAGCAAACATTCTGGAAGCAATTTGATGTGGGTTTTTAGGCAGTTTATTAGTTGTACGTGCAACTGGGAGACCGACAGCGCAGCTCAAACAGAAAAAATGGCAAAAGCAATCCTTGGGGCTCAGCAGAGAGAGACCCCCGCAGCGCCCCGCCCAACCCCTCACCTCACTGGGGAAGAAGCCCCTCCGCTTGCCGCGCTGTCCCGTCCCACACTCACCTCAGCGGAAAACGGCTCTCCAGCTCCTATTCCTCCTCACGTCCCGGCAGCCTGGGGAACCGCCACGCCGCAGACGGAACCCCCGGACCCCCACTCAGCACCGCCAGCTCGATCCACCTCCCGCCCCCCTCCCCGAGCCGGCCGCGTGCGCGCTGTGTTACGGCGTTGCCGATGGAGACGGAGCAGCGCCGCTTCCCGCCGCCAGAGGGCGCTGAGGAGGGCACGGCCCGGGCTGTGCGGCACCCCCCCCCCCGTCATTCAGCGCAGGCACGGCCGGGGGTTTTAGTAGACAATTTATTTTGATAAACTTGCTCAATAACAAAAATACAAGTGTGAAGAAAATTATGTTCATTTTTATACAGTTTGTATTAACATTTGTTCAGAAATCATCAATTAAAAAAAAAAAAAGAAATAAAAAAAGAAATGTTGTAAGCACTTAGAAAACACTCCTCAGTAAAGGCAGGTGGACGGATGCAGGCAGCCAGGCCTGGGGCAGGGAGCGACGGGATGCCCAGGCCGCAGAGCCGCTGGCGGACACCGTTTCCTTCATTATTTTCATCCTTCACACAGTTTTTAAAGGACAATTTTATTATCTACACACATGTTCTGAAGTGGTTAAGTAACAGCTCTGAAACACAGGCATTATATGCAGGGCCCAGCTGGCATGGCGGCCAGAGGGTCAGGCTCAGGAGCACAGCCCTGCCCCAGCTCTGGTACACCAGGTGTCCCTGCCAGCAAAGCACCATGAGTGCTGAATGTGACGGGTTGGACTCGTGCACTCAAGGAAGCACATTCTACTGACCCCTGGACAAATGGCTCTGAGGGGATCGTGTCTCAACCATAAGATTTACATAAACATATCAAACAGTTTTCATTCTGAAGGTATTTCAAGCTTCTGATCTCACACTTTGTTAGCCGAATAAACAACGTGCAGATAGCGATAACCCTCTGGAGAATTTGGAAGCAGAAGACTGAAGAATCTCTAGTGATGCACAAAATGCGCTGTCCTTCAAAAAACAAATGGCAGAAATAGAAAAGTTTATGTAAACACAACATAAATACAGGATTACCTTTGGAGAAGACTTGTATGGGAACTTTTCCTTTTCATGAACTGAAAAAGTCTACAGATGTTTAGGCATGTTCAATACGAACTTTCTGTAGTTTAAACCTTGTGCAAATAGAACCTATAAATAATATTCAGCAGATTTTACAGTGATGCTCTTAGGTATTGAAGAATAATGTACACATCTTTCAAACAAAAGTAACAGACAAAAGTTTGACAAATGATTGCACCATAAAACAGTGTTTTATATACAGTTTACAAGATATGATTTTCTGCTATAAATTAATACTGTACTATATAGTACTTAGTGACGTTATTAAAAGCAACTGTTGACAGCTGTCTCTTCATTTACTGATGGAGTCGTTTTATTTTTAATGCAGATGGCTGTATCTATTTCTGGACTCGAAATGTTCCAATTGTGAATAAAACAGCTGGCTGGTTACATCTGTTATTTAATAATTCATAGCAACAGCATTGGCAGATCAGATCAATTTCCAGCCAGCATGCCACAGTCTGGCTATGCTTCAGGAACAATATTTGTATTTTTTAATTATATGATGATCCATTTAACTGAAGCCTAAATCAACTGTATACATGATGTTACTATACCTGAAATAAGTAGGCGAGGGGTGGCATCCTGGCAGCCAAGAAACTCCTCCACCTCTACATTCCAGTTACAAGAGCCTAGAACTATTTACAAAAGTGATATTTCTGAAAACAGAAGAGCTTTTCTTTGTCAGAATTTAAGTCTAAGTTCAGCTTTGGCTAAACCCACAGTAACACTGAAAATTTAGACATATCCAGCAGCTGAACCTGACATTTTATCTTTCATTTATGTATCTTTCCACCAACATCACTGGAAGGAATTAGAACATTCATACTGATAAAGACTTAAGTTTTATTCAGCCATCATTTACAAATAGCTGGGGCCTGACTATATTTACAGGTTAGAGTACTTAAGAAAAATTTAGTATTCTATGAACACTTCTACCTGTAAGGGAAAAAAAGTCACTCATAGACTGTTACAATGACAAGTTTGTTCAAGAACATCAAAATATGAACTGTTCAATTCAGCAGAATCAGGGAGAAGTGCTAGAACAGGAATCCTGCAGGAACTGACCGGTACACAGTTTAAAAGAATTGAGCAGACTGTCTTATCTTCAAACACTTAAGGTTATCTGATAAGTGATTATGTTGGTAAATCATGGATTAACTGGAAAACAGATACTGAGAGCACAGGCATCCTTCCTGGGACACTAACAAAAACGTTAATTTCTGCTAGGTAGATTGAGTAGTAAATTATGACAACACCTGTGGAGCCAAACATTTATTTCTGTGCTGAAAAGTAAAACTGCTTTTTTGTGAGGAATATTTACTTTAAATCTGGTTGGCCCTTAAATCTGCATTTATAATCACTTTAGTAAATGAGGCATATACTGTTTATACAATGATATTGCTGCTTTTTTTTTTGCTTTTTTTTTTTTTTTTTTTTGTTAAGGTGAATAAGTCCATCCATCTTTGCAGTGAAATAGTGTTTGCATTACTTTAAACATTACATTTTACCTGTGCTAGAGAAATGCTTATCTATGGTTAACAGCTATGTTTGAACGCAAACAAGTGTTAATATAACGACGCAGTAGAAAAAGAGACTTTCTGTACAACAGTTGCTAATAATTTAAATAGTGTCAGTTTCCCAAAATTAGGATTTTAACTTTAAGGTATGACATGATCTCACCTTCCACCCTCATATACAAATAAATTACCATAAAAAGAATTCTAGCTTAACTTAAAATTGCACCTAAAAAGGCATGGGATCGTTTGTACCTAATACAAAAACTGTTAAAATCAAGGGCTGCTACAAAGAATGAGGTAAACTGAAGACTCTCAGCTATGTGGCCTTCAGAGAAATGGCTTTTTTTTCTATTGAGTTCTAGTTTTGCACACCACAGTGTTTTGCTAGCAAAGCGTTCTGAGTTCTTTTCCAGGAACCATTGGTGTGTATATACAAATATATACATATATGTGTATATACACACGCACACATACACACACACTGTATACTGCATCAGCAAAATATATATATATTTATATATATATTTATATAAATATGAGGAAGAAATCCCCCTCTAAAATGTTCTTTAGTGTTTTTCTACAGCTTATGGGGAAGGAGGGGATGTATGTCTTCTTGATGGTACATACATTTCAGAGAACGTTTGCTCTATTGGCTTCTTGGTGCAGCAATGAAAGATTGATCCATACTGGTGCCAAAAGCTTTGCTCATGAGACAGAGGATGTAAAATACTAATCTCCTACACAGCGAGGCCAGCCTCGCTTGCATTCCTCTGCGACCCTCTGTTCTACCACAAAGTTCATAAATACTTTGACTTCCAAATCATTAGACATTAAAAACTAGAACAGTACAGTAACATGGGGCATTATGCTTCTCAGTGTAAAGCATTCTTCACTAGTTCCTATCACAGTGCAGACCTGACTGCATTAAATATGCTCAGGAGATTAGTCAACGTTGTCTGTATTTGGTTATGGGAAAGGCTCTCCTTTTTTTTAATCCAAAGTGCATAGTGAGAAAAAGTCAAAGCATTCCTCTTTTCAGTCAGTGTTTGATAGTCACATCTAGGCATCCTCCTGAGAATGCAATTCTGATGTCTTGCTCTTTTCCAAAACAAAGTCCCGCGGTTCAACATTCATCAGCCAGGTAAACAAACTTTGCCAGCAAATAGAAGTCCAACTATTGTAAAGAAAATGGATAAGACAAACAGTACATACGAAGACCCAACCACTGTGTTATTGGGTAATTTATATGGTTGACCTCCGACTTCACTGATGTAAAATCCTATTGGAAATATTAGTGCTGCCATACAGAATAGAATCACTGCAAAGAAAAGAGAAAAAAACAATGTTAGAATCAAAATATTTACCAGTTCATAGAGCAGTACAGAAAAGCAAAGTATTTTGGGCAAACTGAAAAGCTGAGATATTCCCATCTCTAAATGGCTTTAAATGATTGATAAGGCTCTATCCTGCTTTTAGAAGATCCCACAAATACTAAAAGATCACCATTTTGATCATAACTTCAGCTCTGCTCACCGATCATGAACTGTTTCCACATAATAAAAGTTTGGAAGATGTACTTCTATCACTATCCATGAATGTAGTCAGTTACTTCTCCAGTTATTTTAGACACTCACTTCCCCCCAAATCAAGCTAAACTAACATTCAAATTCCCTTCTTATTACCAGAGTTGTCTTCTACCAACTGTAGTCATCACCTCCCCTTTTTCACAAAAAAATCTTTTCCTGTAGCAGTTTTGCTAAACATTGCAAACAGAGACTGTTGTTATGATTTCTTTCGTTAAAGTACATCAGTTTCCTAAATTCATATGATTGTTTCTTAAGTAACGAAATCTCCTCAAGATCTTCCATTGGAGTTCAAAGAAGGTTTTCTGATTCAATTTAATCTAAGATTCTTAGTGAAAAACATCAAGTTCAAATTTCGTGAACTTAAGGGAACCGAGCAATGGGACTTCTTATTTCACTTGAATAGTTAAGCTCAGGTATGTGGTTCATGCTTACAGCTGACCCTGTGTGAATATACAATAAAAAACCAACAACCACAGAATCCCTACTAAAGCCATTCATTGGAATTACATTATAGATTTCACAGGCCTTCAGATATTAATAGTTGCCAGCATTCCTCAGTACAGAATATGCAGGGCTGTAATCTTTCCCAGATGAGGACACCAGTGTTCCTGTAAGACAGCTCTGGGTAAGTAACCTTATTTAATGGGAACACAGCAATATGCAGACTTGTACTGTCTCTAGCAATGGAATGGCTTCCAAATACATATAGCACCTCTAAGAGGCAAGAGATTCCTCACAATAAAAAAAGATTATCTTTTAAGTTGGCTTGAGTGCATACCCAAGACTATAGCATTAGACACTGTCTTTTCCCCACCCTTTCTTCATATTAGAACAACACAGAATTTTATTTCTACTAGTTAAGTCAACAATTAGTGCCTTACTCTTATTTCACTTCCATTTATTTCAACTTCCTTTCAAATATTATTTACTGTGAGTGGAACATCCTTATTTTATATCGGAGGGACACAGGCACTGAACCTGTTCTGTTCTTCCACCGACTCTATGAATATTCATACAATCATCTGCTAATATGAAGCACAGTTGACATAACCATCTCCCAGTCCTCAAAGTGTATATATATAAAATGAGAAAACAAAATTCAGAAAATTCAAGCCAAGCTACAATGCCTCTGCCTGAATAAAGTACACTACATACTAATCGGTTCAGTCTTCTGTCACGTAACACAGATCGCTGCTTTTTCTTAGTTAGTAAGAAATATAGGTACTGTACTTAAGCAACAGCAAAAAACAACACAAAACCAAACCAACCCAAACAATCCCTAACGTTGGCAATAGTAATAGCTAGCACCTTAAGTGCTGGTTCCTGTGCAAGTCAGCAATGCTCCAGATGCTTTTATTTCCAAAGGCACCTTAAGCAAATTCCGCAGCTCGCCTGTTCTTATCAGGACATCAAGACAGCCTCTACTCCTTCCAGCTGAGCATACGATGGGGTAGAGTGGCTTCAATATTTTGGAATGTAATTTCACTACTCTTCTGGCTCATTTTATATCTTAATGCTCAAAACATTGCGGTTCATGTAGTACAGGTCTCAGCTTCATGGAGAAACAATCACGTTCTGTGGCAGAGACTAGTTATGAACATGGTGGAGCTGAATTCAAGAAATGTCTATGCAGGATTTGCACAAACAAACAGGATGGTTTGATCACACCATGCATATCCAACCATCAGCTGTTCTTTGCATTCCCAAATACATGAAACAGCTTTCACACGTCTTGAGTCAAATGCTGCTAATACGAGAATCAGTCTCTGTGCTTATACTAAAATACTCAGTTGGGAATAAATTAATAAAAATCAAAATAACTAAATACATCAGTCGTTCCACTAGAGGGAGCTTGTGTCGTGCTTGTAACAAAACTTCAGCAGCAGCTGCAGTTACTAAACTCTTGCTCAGTGCTACCACATTAGGCTATGTAAAACACCACCAAAGAACCAGAAACCACATATTAAACAGTATTTCATCTTAAAGCTTTTACATATATGGTTATGGATCCACATAGTCCCATATACACAATCAAATCCTTAAAGAATATTTCCCCTTTTTAAATTGTATCTTAACCAGCAAGCGGTCCAGCTGAGGAGAGAAAGCTCAGGTATGTGTTTCTTGAGCAGATCAGTGCAAGTGCAGAAGAGCTCTCCATTGGAGTGGTCCAGGAAACAGCGGTTGACAATGAGTACTTGTTAATGCAACACATAATTAGTAACAGCTTAAACAATGCTCTAAGGATGATTGACATTATCATAACTCAACATTTTCTACTACATCCAGTTTGTCCCTGAAGAACATTCCAGCTATTTACAGAATTGCTGTTACATTTTAACAGCAGTAAGCATGTTGGAAATAGCTTGAGGATGCTGAAGCCACCACGTGCACTTTTAAGCTTAAGTCTCCCTTATCACATTCAAGAACTATACAACTGGAAAAGTTCTGATGGCTGCATGGATAAGGCTGAAGAATAGCTCTTTATCTCTCTTTACTAAGCAATTGCTCTTTGAGGCATATTGTACACACACAAACCCAGCAGTGCTGTAGGTCTGAGACCTGCTGGTGGCTCTGTATTGCCATGGGGAGCACGTGCCCAGTGACTCCTTGCATTTCTGCCTGAGGACAGAAGCGTGCTGACACCTCAACTCTCCCTCAGCTCACAAGAGGGAAAAAATAAATTCTGCAAATGCAGGCAGTGTGACTAATGCTGATACACATCCACACTTCAGAAGTAGCCAGAGACCTCTTTTCTTCTAAATAGCAACAGTGCTATGAAGGCTGCCGAGCAATTCTACTCAGTGTGGTCTGAATTTTTAATCTACTGAAAAAGCAAATGAAAAACAGTTTTCATCAAGTTCTTTGTCAGACTGGGAAGCCAAATTATGGCAATTTTTTGCGATGATAGTAAGAAAAGACCACACGATAAATGTACTAAAAACACAACACCAAAACTTAAGAGAAATTCTAAGAGAGGAAGCACTCAGTTAACTCAGGGTGCATTCTTTAAGAAGAATTGCTGGCTAGAAGGTAGGAATTTCTTATACAAGCTGTAAAACAAACGTATCTGTTCATATGTGGCAGTATAAACTCAGTGGATTTCCAACAACACCTCCAGCAACCCATAAAGAACGTCTCCCTTACAAGTCTGTTCTTACAATTTCAGGGAAAAGCTGCAGAAAATACAACCATTACAATTTCTATTAACAAAAGAATTCAGTAACAGAACACAATCATTTCTAGGCTACTTCCAGTGGCTGTCAAAAGAGGTCTAGTTCCTTTAATTCTTACGCTCAAAATTGTTTTGAGCATTCAGTGGCAATAACTTCCATGAACCCAGGATAAAGCATATTAAAAAAAATGAAGTATGGTTCAGAGATGCATGGAACAGTACCAAAACCAGGTTACTTGCCTGCTACCAATCTATGCCACCATATCACGGGGCATAATCAGTGACAAAGCAGGACAGAGTTGGGATGGCAACAGACAGTTAGCTTGAGCAACAGGTAAACAATACCATGCAATGAAGAGCTGGTAGATTTTTGGCTGCCATCAACAGGCGAGGCACAGCTACAAGTTTACAATGCCTCTTTTACTGTAGATGCACACAGAGACCTGGGCAGCACGGAAATGAACACCAAGATGGAATCCATACTTCATTACAGTGCTTGAATTTGACACTCCAGTTAACGGGGCTCAAAGAGCAATGGTAGTTTTGACAGCATCTACGCCCAGGGTCACAATACCTATCCCATCAGTTTGGAACACTGTGAGTCTTGAATAACCCTACAAGAAGAATATGAAACCTTTCGCATTTGCCGTTAGGAAGACTTTTGTCATTCATGCAGCATGGCCTGAAAGACTGAAATCTCCTTCCCACCTACAAAGCTAGTTCGCAGGGAAGCCAAAAAGACAAGTTTCTATGTAGTAAACAATCAATGGCTGAGGAAAGATGCAAATACAATGCTAGTAAATACTCTCAGGTGCATCCCTTCAGAAGCGTAAACAGAAAAGAGCATACTTGACAGTAAAATTGTCCTTTGTGTGCCCGTTAGCTAAACAAGACAGAGAAGACCACTCAGCAATAACTCATATTTAGAAAGTGCACTATTGAAAAGCATCATCCAAGATGACATTATTACAAGCAAGATTTCCACTAACAAAAAAGTACATAATGCAGTTAGCTTAAATCTCAATATGATTAAGAAATCGAGGAGAATGGTTTCATTGCTGAGAGAAAAAGTTCTGATTCTTACTTCAGGAGAGCTACTCCTCTGTGACCTTTGCTAGAAACAAAAAGAAAAGCAAGCAGCTTTCTCTGCTGTCATCAGCAGCGCCAACAAAACCTGCTGAGGACAGAGGGATACGTGCGAAGACTCATTCAGGGACCTATAGATCCCATCTACAGACATAACCTGGGTAAAATATTTAAGTGAAAATGAGACTGCAACAGAAGCTGAAACCAACAGCCTGAATATTAAGTCATCACAATCCAAAACAATATCTAAAATCAATCTAATACTATCTTAATCTTTTAGTTGTAGCAGAAAAACTCTATCCTACCTTTGCTTCTCTTTGAAGGTGTTGGTATAGGCATGGCAAGCAATCAGCACTATTTTATGACCTGGACTCTTCTTCCCTGAATTATCATACTGTGCTCTGTAAAGTGAGCAAAGGAATGAAGTGCTGAAGATGTTTGCACCAATTTACTCTACAGAATTCTATCAATTGAGGAAAACATCAAATAGTTCCTTAAGAGTCTTTACATGATTATCATAAAAATCAAGACAAAAGAATCAGGAAGTTCTTTTTCCCTACATAATATTGTTAAACCAGCTACATGGAGCTGCTCTTCCAAGACCTTTCTCTTCTGCAAGGGAGGTCTTCATCTTCTTCCTCAAAAACAGAGGTATTTCACCTATGGATAAGAATGAGACTTCCTCATAACTTCTCTGGACTGCATTTCACCTTGGAATGAAGGGTAGCTAGAGGGGATCTGCAACAAACTGACTTAACCCACTGGGGTCAAATTCCAGCACAAGCGGGGCAAGAGCGACCTCTTGCCTGGCTCTCCTTGCTGCTGGCAGAGTTGCAAGGAAAGGACTGAGCAAGAGCATTCCTTTGCCGTTAGATGATTTCATCTAGACCCCCCTTGCATTTGAAGAGAACAGAGCTGCCAGTCCCAGAGATGCCTTTAGCAATCCCAGCAGACTTCACTGCCACTTAGGACAGCACATCCTATGCCATGTTCTGAAAGTTCTGCGAGGAGAGTATCTGCTAGCCGCCTGTACTGGGCTGTTCAGTCTTGAAATCACCTGCAGAAGAAATGTAATACAATTATGAAGTTTTCCCTACTCTGTTCTAATGAGTTACCCACGTTTCCATAATACAGCACTCTGCCACTTCACAGGCAGATACGTGGCAGTCATGGCAGTTAATGCCACACGTTTACATGCATCCTAATACCAATCTTCAAATAGAATACTCATCTGTGTTGCCACACAATGAACCACAGAATTTGCTTATATTGACTTCCTGAAAAATAAAGAACTCTGCCTTCCATTCACTCCTTTTCCCAAAGTGACTTTTCTTGTAAATGAGTTAAGAAATAAAATTTCCCATCATCGTTGTTAATACAAAGTTCATAGAGTCATCTGTATTGGACATAAATATCAATATGGTAAATTTCAGCAACACAGCAAGTGTATCTTAATAGAGTTATAAATAATTCTGAGTTGCAAGAGAACAAATTAATGTGCTTCATTATTAAAAGTCTCATAACAAAGGTAAGTGCTGAAACAAAGCACTATCCTTCTATAGTTAAGGCTTCTAATAATGACTCTATTGCAAACCCG